>OZ026834.1:29059135-29264083 GCA_964023205.1 Lutraria lutraria
TTACATTCAAATGAACTTTGTTCAGAACTTTACAAAAATATATTTTAAAAAGACTGACCTACCTAATTTGTTTTTGAGAATGTCAGAAGGAAAATGGTACTTTTTTGCCTTAAAGTGAGTGAAGCAAATAAGAAAAAAATATGAATTTAAGTAATATAATCATTGCATCATAAATATCTATATGACCAGAATCTTTACATCTAAAAGTAGAATAAAACTTTTCCTAAGGCATCCCTCTGTAAAAGTAAATAATTTGTCCAGTAGCCCATTCTTATGTATAGATTCCAGCCATTAATTAGTGTAAACAACTGTAATGTTCTAAATAATAAAAAATAAATACAACAAATATGAAAAAAATGTTTCTTTCAAAATCTACCAAAACAAATAATGCACCAATCAGATGGTCTACTCTCATCTTAAAAATCATCCAGCAACAACAAATTTCTACAAATTTTGTGATATGTATACATGTACCACAATTAAGCATCACAGAAAGTCTTCTGTACATTGTACTTACCAATAAAATAATAAAAACAAAGAAGAAATGAATTAGCATACTGACTTACTAACATAGCTACATACCTTTAATTACCCGGTATAGAATAACTGTAACTGAATCTAATATAGTAACCCCCCCCCCCCCCTCTAAAGTGGTCCTCCTCCCCCTAGTAAATTTTGCAGTCGCCTTCCAAACAATAAACTTGTACTGCATTTTACTCATCTTAAACAATGTCACACCAACAACCAATGTCATTCAGCGACTTTTCCGTCTTTAGCATAGGAGAAGACTGATCTTCCGTAAGCAAGCTGGATACAGCTTCTCATATGCAAAATACTGGACCATAACCACATGACCGTCACCAAGTCCCCCCCCCCCCCTTCTTGAACAATGATCTCTCCTCTCTCCACAACACCGAAAATGAGTTTGTTTGGAGTGCTCCGACCTACTCACGAAAATCCAAGCAAATACATAAAAAATCTAATTTTTTGGTGTATTTTTTTTTACTATTGTTATACAGTAAAATAAGAAATCCATATCTACCTATCCAGTGCTAAAATTCTGGGCGGAGAACTCCAAACAAACTTATTTTTTATTTTCAGCCCAAGGAAATTTTTTATCGAATCATAGTGGATTACTGGTATTCAAGAGTGGAAACACTGTACAACATTGATCAACAGTTTCTTAATTAACATTAATCTTAGAATTGATCTAATGAGGTATTGTAGATACCACAGCTTGCAACATATGTAAATGTCCATGACAGATGTTTAGGTAAGCATATGAGTATAGCATTATTTCAATAAACAATATTTCACCCTATCTAACAGTACACAAACTATACCAACAGACAGTTGAAACTGTACAATGTTCTTTAATAGAGAAATAATCTGAATTAAGTTATTAACAAGTCAGTATGCTTCTAAGTAAAAAGAATTAGGGCTGCCATTTCTACACATGTTCACGATGCAGATTCGGTAAAAGCTTATTAACATTAATGAAACTGAGGGAACCGTAACAGTTTGGTATGGTACTATTTATATTTACAAATTTGCTGTAATATTAAATGCTCAATTAGCTCAGTCGGTAGAGCATCTGACTTGCAAGCAGGAGGTTGCGAGTTTGAGTCCCACATCCAGGGTTTTTCTCTTCATTTTGAAGAGGCTTTACCAATTTTGGAAAGAATTATTGCTAAAATTGCTGATTTGGGAAGTAAAATAGCTGGTGTAACTCTAAGATTGGATTTTTGGGAAAATCACACAATTTTAAAGAAATTATCAATTGGGAAGGGGCCTTTAATAGGCCTCTGTTATAGAAGGTGAGAGACCCCTGACATTGGGTACATTATTAAGTTAAAGATCTAAGATACCATACTCATCAGTATTTTAATGTCATCATTTCTTAACACAATGATGCAATTTAATCAATAACGAGTAAACATTTACGAAATCATGTGAACATAACAACCCTTCAAGCGTTTACAGTTATTTTTTACCTCTGAGTTAATAAGACTCAGGCTGGCAAAAGATCTTTGAAGGTAAGTCTGACTGGATAGTAGGATGTAGTTAAACATGAAAACATCCATCCAAATTGAAAAAATAAATGTCTAGACTATAAAAAATCTAAACATATCATAATTTAATTTTATTAACTACAATGTAGCACATTTCTTTAATCCATTGCACAGTCAATCTAATCATAGATGCATATGTAAGTTCATGTAAGTTAAGACTGAATATTAACATTATGACACTAATTAAGAAAACTAAGGAAAATAGACAATGCATATATTTCTTGAAATATTACTAATTAATCATTTATAATTTACGCACAATTGAAGTGTTGCACTTTAAATTTATTAATTGTAAAAAAAAGAATTTCTTCAATTCAGAGCTGTAAGTAAATACAGTAACAGGTATCAGTAAATTTTATCTGTTTCCTTTACTAAAGTAATTGAAATAAGAGTTCCCGAATAAATATCCCCTCGGAAGTAACAATTTGAGAAGGGGGATTCTCATTTTATGTTCAAGGGTCAAAGTTGAAAATTTCGTAAAACCGAGTCATCAAGATATGCAAATTGAGAGGAAAAGGGGGAACTTTAAAATACTGGTAAATGTGGTTTTATTCAGTGCTAAGTGCGTACAAATCTTTAAAAGATAAAAACCCTGCTGAATAGATATAAAATGATATCAGTATCACAGACATAAGTTACTATGGATTTCATAACAAATATATAAACAACTTAAACATTGAAATACAATAAATTTACACATGAAATATCCATATATACAGTGTAGAAATTCAGATTCTAACCTCCCATTTTTATCAACATAGTAAATACAGAAATAACTACTAAAGTAAAGTCTAAAGATTCCTACAAAATAATTACATTATTTATACCAATTTAATGACCATGATTGCAATGAAAGCATTTAATGCTGATCTAAATAACTTCTTATTTCTAATCCATGAATGAAAACAACAGTACGAAAAATCTAGACTACATTGTAATTAATGGTGATCGAAATTCCGACAGATTCAAAATCTTAACCCTCTACCTTTGAGTTGAGAAGCTGTCACCTACCATTTAATGATAAATATATACAACATAAAAATACATTAACTCTTATAAATGACGCTCCTTTGCAAAGTTTGACTTTAGTTCCCAAATGAATTTATGAAAAAAAAATTCTACTTATAATGCCAACATGTATAATCAAATGCAAATAAAATACATACTAGTCCCTTACTCCCTACGTACCCATGTATTTTTCTTACATTTATATCAATAATATCCATTCTAAACATATATTCCCAAAAAGTTTATGACAGATATTAAACACATAATTATGCATATCTCACTATCAAGGACTTATATACATACATGGATTCGCAACTTCTGTATTAACAGTTAAAAGTAATCAAATCTTTATCCAATTTTTAGCAGTTGCGAATCCATGTATGTATATAAGTCCTTGTCACTATGTAGTTTTAAAATACATGTACACTAATCATGTAACAAGTATTATATATCCACTCACAATGAAACACTTTCAAGTATGTAGTACACAGTTATGATTTTGTAGTCTGATGGGTGCTACATCTGATGAGATCTGTGATGGAATAATAGAAGATGTTTGTCTTTTAAAACACTGTTGATATTTCAAATGAATCAGACCTGGCCATAGATAAGCCAGGCTATGTTTAGGTTCTGCTCGGGTACAAGCAAGTATCATCATAAACAGCTGTAAGTATGGAAGAAGAAATATAAGCAGCCAAATTGTCAATGGTATATCAGTCACATGGCCCCATAATGATGCTATAAAATTCTGAGATTCCAGTGTACCATCATTCGATGAAGTATGATATTTTTGAACATGATCCACAGCAAACTGGTTATAATGCTCGTTGATCTCGAACATGTAGTAAAAGAAAGCAAATGTTCCTCCTAAATAAATAATCACCACAAGCCAAGCCATGCGCTGTCGAAACTTCATTTTGCCAAACACTGCACTGTCAATCCTGTGAATACAAAATTATTAATAAATGATAAAGATATAATACAGTGCATACTTATATTTGTTGAGTTATACAAATGAGACAGCATGAATTTCTTGAGCAGACACACTTTACAAAGGATGACTCTGAAAATTAGATGTAAAATATTTGAAAACATTACTCATCATAATTTGCAAAGACCTATACAAACCATGCATGTCTTTGAAATATCAAAATAAAACATGCCTTGGATATTTATAGTTTTATACATCATAAAACACTTTTACACTTCTTAAAAGAACAACGTAAATCAACAAAGGAAATGTAAGAAAGGCATTTACTAAAAACAGCTAAAGATTAGAGTAATGTCATATTTTAACGAGTACGAATCACCCCGAGTACGAAGTTCAGTGAAGATTGTTGAATCAAAAGATAAATAAAAACTTCCGTGAGTATACAAACCTTAGTATGAGTTTTGAAATCGTTCAATCCATTGAAAATTTGATACATCGACTTTGCTAACTCATATATAGAACATTATCGGTCACGATGTATAGGATCTAGTCGGCTATTAGCTTGTCTTCGTACTAGGCTGTATCCGAAATACGTGCAACTGACATGTCACTTCCGTTTTTAAACTTCCGGTGAGTTGTCAACTTGGAATAATGTGTTTCTGCGAATTTTGACAGTTTTAATTCCATCTATTCGAAGTCCGCATCAACATGGGACTGTGTAAGTGTCCGAAGAAGAAAGTAACGAACCTGTTTTGTTTCGAGCATCGCGTCAACGTTTGTGAACATTGTCTTGTTGCAAACCATAACAAGGTTGGTGAAATTGGTTGTAGTAGTAACTCTTACCAACTGATTTGTATTTTGTAATGTAGCAGTATGTTATTTATGTCCTAGTATTTGTATTAATAAATTGGTTTTGATATCCCAGCCAGATTAGCTCAGTTGGTAGAGCATAGATCTGGCTTGCTAGCAGCAGACTGCGAAAGGCGCCAGACAGGCAGACTTCCGACAAGTCCGGTTGTGAGTTGGTCCGATAAATCATAAAGAATCTGATCTCATTGGACCGGCTGTCTGACAACTTATTTACCTGATGTATACGCATTTACACATGTTTACTTTTTTCTGTCTGATACTTCCTTTCGGTCCAACTTGCCAGACCAAATTTCAGGCAGATTTTTTTTTGGCCTTCTGAGAATTCAGCGCAGCAGGAGGTTGTGGCTTCGAACGCCACATCAGGTACATTATTTCCCTCCTATTACAACTGGTGCCTTTCAGAGTCTGACTAGCCTTGAGATCCTAGAGCTAGGGTGAAGCAAAGGCTGGGTTAGTCTAATTCTAAAGAGCCTGTGGTTGTCATGACAAATTATTTTGAAAAAAGGAAGGAAGAGTGTACACATAGCAGTATATGGACCATATAGGAGCCATGATAAGACAAGCCAGTGCCTTATCAGTGTATTATCTGGATTTCTGCTTTTTTGTGGGATCAGGGTATACAAATTACAAATTGACCCTTAACAAATGGCCATTAAAATTTAAATCAATATTTAACACCCAATTTTTTAAAATCACCCTTTAGTTTACCATGGCATAAATATCATCAATTTATTCTAAATGATGACATTAGAAGGGTATGACCAGCTGCAACCAGGACTCAAACCTTGATGGCTGGGTTTTAATTCACGCACACCTAATCACTGGACTGTGTCCTTACTAGTTTAAATACTTTTTAAGTTTCCTTGGGTATTAGGATTTTTACTTTTTTACTTTCAGTGCATAGTTCAGTCCTATCTACAATGGTTACAAGACAGTGATTACAGTCCAGATTGTACTTTGTGTTCTAAGAGTCTCTCAGATGAATCATGTGGAGAATGTGTACGACTTGCTTGTTATGGTAATATTTTCTGTCTTATTATCATGCCAGAATTTGCTCTTTGTTTTGTAGTTTATACAGATATTTGTTAGAAACTGGACTATGTTCAAATCATGCAATTTTCAGAAGACTAGATAGTGTAGTCATTATACAATAATCAATATTATTATCATTATATTAAATACTGCAGTGTCTTTTTATTAATAATAATATGATTTGAACTTTTTTTCATTCATTTTTACTAAAATTTTGTTTTTGTGTTCCACTGAATTTTCAATTAATGAGATCTATAAAGTATATTTATTCATTTTATGTTACAGATGTGTTTCATTTTGCTTGTTTAAACCAGTATGCCCAGCAGTTACCTGCTAATACGGCCCCGGCTGGTTACACATGTCCTGTGTGTAAGGCTGGTATATTTCCTCCAAATAATCTAGCTTCACCAGTTGCTGATAATCTCAGAGAAATACTTGCGAAAGTTAACTGGGCGAGAGCTGGTCTTGGCTTACCTCTGGTAAGTTTTTTTGTGATTGATATTCTATTCAACATCCGTGCTAGTTAGTAGTAATGCTATTTTAGTTATTCTTTGCATGACATGGACAAATACTATGGTTTTACAACTTTTGTTCTCATTAAGTCATTCTTTCATTTAAGTTAACATTTATATAAACTTTGACTAGTAATCAATAGTCCTACACTGGGAGTTCAAATTCTCATGTGAGGAAACTGTTCAGCCAGCTTAAAGAAGGTCTGTGATTCCACCCAAGTGTACACCCAGGGTGTTCATCCACCAGTAAAGCTGGAAAAGTTACCAAAGGACCCTGTCTGTTGCTGCAACATTGAACCCAAGTGAAAAAAAAATATGTCAGTAATTTGCTGATTCTTGGTATACACATTAAAATTTTGTAAGTTGTAGTCTATAATGCTTATTTGTCTGTACACGCATGGCTCTCATTTGACCCTTAAAATAGCATTTTGAGTCTTGAAATAAGCAAAATAAAACCTCAGACTCTTGAGAATTTGCACCAAGAGTCAAATTTACTATAACATTCATAGGATCTTTTTAACTCCAAGATAATATACAAATGTATTAGCTAATGGTCATGTTTGACCTTCGACTTTCGATGTCTAGTGAGCACCCTGACATGTGTCAATCAGCGTGCTTATTTTCTATTCAAATTTTAGATAGAAGAAACAGAATCACTTGCACCACCTCCACCAGAAAAACCAGCAGCTCATCCTCCAAATGGTAGTATCCCTCATACTGTAACATTACAAGAATCACCGGTGGTCCCTGTATCTGCCACACTGACTAATTTAAGTACATTAGGGGAAACTCCTGCCCCTAGTTCAACACGCCCCAGTGCGCAAGTGAGTCCTTACACATCCACACCAAGTCGGCCGGCTAATGGACCGCATACTTCAAGTGTTATCAATGTGGATGTTGGGACCAGTGCCAGAGGACAGGAGAAACAGAATGTGCATGGTTAGTCAAGTTTTTTACGAGATTTGATGAATGAAATAAATTTCACATTACTGTTGTTTAATGCTGATCTTATTGCCGAATTGAAGTAATATTTCTTCACTTGTATAGTGCGATTTTATTACGATGTCAAAGCTGAATAATTACTAGCTGAATGCTTTATTTCTAGCTTTGTACCTTCATCAAAAGTTTCGATTTATTTTACAGCAATCGACAACCAGTATAACAAAATTCTATCATTTAACATATGAAAGTTATCGAATATCACTGAAGCTAAAAATAGATGCATGCAATAATCATCAAGTCGACCATGAATTTTTGCAACTTTGACAGTTAAACAAAATCGAAGTATTTAAATGCTTCACCAATGGTAAAAAAATCAAAAACTAATGTCTGTCCGTAATATTTATAGCCTTCTAAAAGGTAATGATTTTATTTTTAAGATACACATTGTACTAACTTGAAATTCTGAATTCTGGTATATTTCAGATCCAAGGAAGTTATTTGATACGACCAAAGAAGATATATTTAATTTATCACACGACCATGATAATGACAAGTACAAACGGCGACCAGCGATGGACTGGTTAAACCGATGGCTCAGGTATGTCTATCTAGGGGTTTTCTTTACTGTGTAGTTGTAGTCTGTGAAGGATGTCTTCCCCTCTGAAAATTTCTTTGAAATCAAGCAATTTTCCCCAAATTTCAAATTTACTCCTTGAATTTTCATTCTCAAAATTGGATTCAGGCGAGAACTTTTTCCACAAATGAGACTTCAATCTGCTATTTCATCCCCATATTAAGTTCCCCGAAACATAAAGAAAATCTTGCTATCTGTCATCATTCCATGTAGTAGCCGAGAGTGGTCTGTGGCCGAAGTTACTTGTCCAATGTCTGGGACATAATGAAGTCGTCATAGACAGAAATAAAGTTGCCATTTTGTATGCCCATGGCGTCTAATGATGGGGAGACATAATAGTGATTACATTGTCTGTCCGTGTAAGGTTAAGTAGATTTTACTGTTTCATCAAGCATGCTGCAGGGGACAAATTCATTTATTGAATGCAACTTCTTGTTCATACTAATTATGCAGTAAAATTTTAACATTTCGGACAACCATCTTTTTAAGTATGTCTCACACTGTAAATTGTAATCATAAAACAGTCTTGTATCCGATGATTCTAATATTGAACTGCTAAGGGTCCTTATTGCTGAAAACCCATTTGTGTAAAATAATGCTGTAAACTGGTGTGAAATCCAAGAAATTGAGAAAAAAAATATTTCTTTGTTATATATATTTTATTATCTTATATTTTTTATAATTTGGACAGATCAAGGGACACAAACCCAAAGAGGGGAATGAAAAGAGATCCAATGACTGTACGCAAGAAATTCCTTATTGTGTTATTAATAGGAATAATCGGATTTCTGACAATGATTGTGATATTCTCTAAACTGGGTCGAAGTGAAACTGACGATGACCCTTTTCTGGACCCTATGGCTAACCCTAACATTAGGGTTAATGATAACTGAGGATTTATTAAAGAAACTCCATTCCAAGACCTTTACAAGGGAAGAAAGGAAATATGTATAGAGTAGCACAACTTGTGTGAACATTTCAGAAATGAAGACCAAACATTGGGCTTATTATTATCAATGCAACCATTGATGGACTATAGTTTCAGTTACTGTAATCACTTGTGTATATGACGCATCTGTGTATAAGACGCAGGTAAAAAAAAAAAACAGCAGAAATCCTGGAAAAAAATGTTCCATGTACGAAAATTACAGTGTTTTAGCAAAGAAAATGTACAAAACAGTTAAAACGAACTTTAGATAAACATCATGCATGAATTAACTCCCTTAGCCAAAAAACGCCATTTGTATGTTTCGAGTCATAGAAAACATGGGATTGTGTTCTACACCTACTTATATAGGACACACTCGATTTTTGGTCTCGATTTTAGATGCAAAAATGTGGGTCTTATACAAAAGTGATTACGGTAGTTGGATGGTGTATATATAGATCTGGTAAATAAGTCAGTGCTCACTTTTACTGTCCCATGTGATAATGCTTGGGTATATAAAAGTGGAATGTCTTTACTTTGAGGGTTCAAAACTCATTTGTGACCTGTTCAGTGAAAAGAACTTTCTGCATGCTTCTTTTATAATTCATTTTGATATGCAGACAAACCTGTTGAAAAAGGTATTGATTTGTGTCCTGTCATGCGAAAAGGGACCGTAAGGGTGTGAACATCATTTTGAGAAATATGTCTAAAAGTATCCAACTCGACATGTACTTCATATGGGACAATTTACAATAAATTTCTATCTGGCATATTCTTTTATCAAACCACTACTAGCCCAAATAAGGAATAACGTTTAACAAACTCATTCTTGAATAATTCAGCATGAAGGCCCTTTTTCGCATGACAATGTAAACTTATTCCAAATTCTTTTAAGATCAGTAATTCCATTTCCAAATTAAATCTTTATGGTGTATTTAGCATTAAGGACACCTTTTATTGTTGACATCTGTTTAACTAAACTTTGTTAAATATTGTCTTAATTGATGGTACATTGTACTGTATTATTAATTTTAAGAGATACCTTGACTGGAGGTTTTAAATCAGTCACAAAATACCAGCAGCCAATTTGATGGTTTGAAATTATAGTTTACCAATAACTGGTCTCTATGACTAGATATATACTTTTTTGCATATTTACTTTCTTTTAATATTCTTAAATTTGACCGTAACTTAATACTTCTTTAAATTGGTAGACTAATTAACATACTAGTATTGATACAGCTTTTATTTAAGCCATTATCTCAACATAAGATATTTACATCATTTATGTTATTTTGGTTGTTAATTAATAATTATCCTTCAAATTGCTGTAGTACGTACTGGTAAATGTAATTTATTCAAGTCATTAGTTAATCATACAATTTGGTTGTAGTTAATAGCATATTTGATTACAAAGATGCATTATAAGTCTATGATCTGCTGAAAAAATGGGGTCAGTAGGGTTGTTGGAAACATGGATTATTTTCTGCCTAATATCTAGTATCAGTAATATAATTACAAACCCATTGAATTAGTTTTTCATTGTACAGTTACAAAATGAATTCTTCAATATTATAATTCATATTATTTATTTAAATTTTTATACTAATACCAGTTATATTACGGCATAATGAAAAATGATAGCTTGTTTGGAGTGCTCCGATCTACTCATGAAAATCCTAGCAAATAATTTTTTGGGGTATTTCATTTTTTTTACTATTGAAATATATAGTAAAAAAATGTTCCCTTTCTACCTACAGTACCCAGTGCTAAAATTCTCAGTTGACGCACTCCAAACAAACTTATTTTTATTTTCAGTACCATGAAATAGTGTTAATGGTTGTATTGACTGGTTATTGTTTCTTATTAGTTTTTACTAGCCTCTCACCACCGTGAGGTTAAATCCCTTGTCAATTGGGATGAATCATTATATGTTTGCTATTTAAAGAGATTACTTATTGTGGTGGCATGCAGATTTTATTAACAGGAAGATAATTTAAACTACACTTAGACTTATTGTGTCATAATCAATGGAAAATATAAAATGAACTAGATTTAAGCAAACTCATCAAATTTAAGGGAGGCCCGTGGTCGAGTGGTTAAGGTCGCTGACAATAAATCACTGTAACCTCTCACTGATAGAGGGTCGTGGGTTCAAGCCCAGCTACTGGCCATGTCTCTTTATGTGAGAAAGTAGGCTGTCACTTACGAAGTATGAGAGTCTAGTACTGGTTCTTCCCAGGAAGGATGTTTAGGTGAACTGTCCGTCTCATATGACTCTGACTGTTGAAAAGGGGCCTACAACTCAAGCAAACAAAAATCAAATCAAAGGGAAGTAATCAGTGTTAGAAAATTGACTAAACTGGTTCCCGTTGACTTGTGTGTACAAAGCCTTTGGTGCACTGCATCATGGAACGGGAACCAGTTTAAACACACCGGTTCGTTACATTCACTGTATGTGAGAGAAAACGAACGACAACTTTGCTAGGAGACTGGCTAGTGTCATTATCTTAAGGGAGGTAATCCAGTGACATTCAGCATACATGTGTTATTGTACACAATCAATCTAGCTGTTCTGTTCTATCCAATGATTTAACATGACAGAAGAAATGACATGAAATCTGAACATATCTCATTTGTATGTCTTGTGAACACAGGGTCTGTTCTAGAGAAGTAAAAAAATGATAACCAAGAAGTCTCATGATGTAATACTATTTGATATTGCTTGGTGCAGTAAAACCATTATGTGCTAATAAATTCTATACTCCTACATTATATGTAAATGTATTTATTGTATTGTTACTTACCATTGAATTTAAAATTATTTATAGCGTGCAGTTTTTTGCATTAGGCTTAACAAAATTTTCGTTTCTGGTTACATGCTCATTAAAAATAGGGTTGGCAGGTAGGGAATATTTTTGCTTTTGTTCATGAAAGCATGCAAAGGTTAAAAAAGTGAGAAAGTGAAAATACAATTCCTCGGGCCTGATAGCATGTCTATGATCATGGGGAAAAATCAGGCTAGTACATGTAGGTCAGGTAACCAGAAACGAAGAATTTCTTTTCACGCCTTACATCACATTTGTATTTATTGTTTGCTTTTTGTTTTGTTATAAGCCTGGGAAATCTTTTATTCCTAGTTTGATATAATGGCAGAATTACGAGAAAAAAGATGGAATTATGAATTCAATATTACATGGGTGACAATATTCCCGATATATCTGGAATTTCAGACTTAACTGTCTTGAAAGAGCTATGCTTTCTGAGCCAAGTTATTTGATGAAAATATCTCAAGAAATGACAAAGGTATGGTCAATTTAATGTGCTGTGGAAGATATTCTTTAATACAAACTGAGTTAAATATGGAAACAATGTGGTTGAAGGCCTTTTGTTTTGGTAAAAATGGTCTGCCGCGTATGATTTTCAGGATTTTTAATTTTGCTCTATTGACACCCTAATTTATCATTAAGTTTTTTGTTTCGTGTCTTATCAAATTATATATTGATAATAAACGATAATTTTCATCTAAGAGACTAAAGTCAGGTAGATATTAAAACTTGACCATCAGCCTTGGTATTTTATGTGTACAGTCATGCTTGTGCTTAAAATGAAGTAACAAGAAAGACAGTCTGACTTTAAAATCTGTATTTTTATTTGTATCTAAAAATTTGTAGACTTATTTTTTCCTGAATGAAGCTCACTTCAAACAGAGAACACTTCTGTCCATTCAGTAGAGATTTTACTGACAATTTACTGATTATTTACTAATTACAGTGCAACTTCTCCTGAGCGGCCCTCTATTGAGCAACAACCTCCCTTCAACAACAGCATATTTTTCCCCACTGCACAATTTAACTTTTAATTTAACCTCTCTAGAGCAACAACCTATCAACAACAACATAATTTTGCTACTTCAAAAGGGTGTTGCTTTGGAGGGGTTACACTGTATCTTCAATCTTTCAAAGTAATTGTTTATCTCGTATACTTTATTTATACTAAGTTGTCAACTATATTTTAGTACTTGTGGTTTGATTTTATTGTGAATTCTGCAATATGGTCATCGTGGCAGCTTTGTTGGGACTGCATGCATATTGTTTATGTATATTTATTATGGGAATCATGTTATTGTATTGTTTTATTGTGAGATGTTTATCTTATAATGAGAATATAAATACAAATTAAATAAATATTTCATGAAATGTTTTGCTTTTTTCTGAATCTTTGTTTTGATTCTGGAATGATGGTTGCTGCTTCTGGTGTTTTGTTAACAAAAGTATTCTGTTAGTAAAAATGGCAGACATAGAACAACCAGGTAATACTGTAGGCAAAAATGTTGCCATTTTCTATGCTGATTAACAGTCAACAGAATCCCACCAACACACCTTCAACGGACACACTAATCGTATCTACTCAGGCGTTTCAGTAACTGAGAAATACGCCTCATACATAAGTGTTGGGTTACAAATTTGGTTTCCGGTCACTACTTTTTTCAACACTTATAGGTACACATTCTCAGAATTACAGACTGACTTTCAAACATGTTCATCATTCGTGATTAATAAAATGGACATCAACTTCCCATTGAAAGAGTAACAGGTTGTTTCTATCGTCGGATCCCAGGGTCAGCCACGATGGAAAGTAGCCCGTGAACAACAACAAGAAGATGGCGGCCTGCCTATAAAGTCTGAGGCACTTTTCTTTAGACAAAGGCAGAGGAGTTCCGATTGCGGAATCACCACACAATATCACTCAAATACAAACATATAAATATGAAACCTACATTGATTGCACCAACTTATTTTAAACACATGGTGCCCCACATATTATATGGTTAGCACTGATACAGAATCAGTGATGCTGTTTGGTAAACTGCCCAATGATATATAACACTGAAATATTGTTTTAAACAGATATAAAATAAAAAAATATGTTATACCCCCTCTCAAACTTTGTTTGCCAGAATATAACAACGTGTATAAATAGAAAATGAAAAAAAAATATGAAAAGAATAAATTTCACTCAAATGCTTATAATTATTCAAATTCTGAAATTCGATATTTTTTCTGTTTGCATAGCCTATTTAAGGATAACTCTATATAAATATGCATTTAATATCATTATAAGACAAAGAATCTAAGAAATATTGAAGAACTTATTTTCATATTACGGAGAATTTTGCACCAAATTACCATACCACTACGTTCAAATTATCTCCCTTATTAAAAACCACAAACTGTGATTATGACTTTATTTTCCTGTTTTTCTGCCTCAAATCATTAATTTAACATCCTTACTAATATCCCTATCTAAAAATCAAACATTTATTTAGCTATTATAATCACAAACACGATATTGTGTAAAGATGTGACTGAGGACCGTGGGAAAATTTATTTTGGATTCAAAAGTCAGTTCGAGTTGCTTCCCTTAGATACTAACGTAACAAGAACAAGGAATGTTTGTCCACGAGCTCTACATACTAAATTGGATAATTTATCTCTAATTGTTGGTGTTATTTGATTTTTTAAAGAATATATATTAAGTAGAAGTATATATTATAAGGCTATGAAATTATTCATTTTAGTGAGAAACTGCGTCCGATCAGGATATAGCATCCCTGGTCCGATGTACTTGAATATTCCGAACATAAATGTCTATAAATTATCAAATTTACTTGGCATAAATCTTCCTATATATAAGCATGACTACCTTTTGTGTCTGTTAAGTCAACAATGAAAAACATGTTTTTACAAATTATATGTGCGACTGTCAGGCGCGTAGCTTGCCCTATAATAATGTGTAGGCATCTTTCTAAAGGGACATCTTTTCACCGTAGATTGCCGGAGACGCATGCTGCAGCATTTTTCGGTGTGATATATACTTAAATATTTTATATGAAGTTTTTGTAGTTCTGCATGTACGTTGTTTAAGCTTTTGGTACTCTGGTGGTCCATTCTTCCAGCCCATATCCATTAATTTTATTGCGTTTTTCGCTTTGTTATTTTTTTTTTTGTTTTTGTGCCTGCAGTGTCTACGCTCCTGAATATGATAATGTATCGAGTGAATTTGTCAAAATATTACATCAACGCGACGGTGCGCAGTGAGATATAACCCGGACAATCAGTTTATCCTATAAATATAATGACAAAAGCACACGATACAAATTAAGATGTTTTCATTTCATATAAAAATACTTTTACTGCACAACTATGTAATTTGATTCAAAACAAGGTTGAATCTATCGGATATATTGGATCAACGTCTTTGTATTATGTCACAATAACTTAATACCTTGTTCCAATATATTCACAAAATGTATCCATATAATGTTAAATGGACTCATAATGCAGTTCGGAAGACTTCGCATCAATATTTTATTACTTAATATAATAACAATTAGACTTCACGTAAGATTTAGACCACTCTATATAACATTCTAACTACATCTACTTCATATAATGGTATATCTACCGAATATATTGATAAATGCACATCTTATAATGACACATGGACTTAATATAAGGTCACATCGGCATGATATAATGTCTTGTTGACTCCATATAAGTATATTTTGACATAATATATTGATAAATGCACATCGTATAATGATACATTGTCTTAATATATTGACAAAGTGGCTAAATATATTGCTATTTGGACACAAAAACGTTCATCTTGTACTTATAAGACAGCCATGGCTTTCCATAATCACGGTTCAAAAACGTGATCGAGCTCTAACCTATATTTAGACACGGAAGTGTAGAAGTTAGTTGTTTTCTAGTGATATTGTGACATTATTCGTTGTGTTCGACTTAAAGTCAAGATTGATACTATTAATATTAAGGTAAATTTAACAATTACATAAACTTTATTTATCTAGAAGTAATAAACTTTCATCAGGTCCAGACAAGGACCTATATATACCCACAGGAACCTGTTATTCAACAAAAATAAATTATACTCAATAAAAAATTATCTATATTTTTCTATACGTAGGTAATTTTTTTATTGAGCATAGTTGTTGTTTTTTATTGAATAAAATGTTACTGTGATATACCGGTACACATTGCAGATATAAGTCCTTGGTTCAGTCAGGGATGCTATATTACAGGGATGCGCAACGGACGGAAACTGGCTGAAAAACAGTGCCTAGGGATATTCGCGAGAGAGCGCATGCGCACGCATTTACCGTTAATGTCGGTATCTAGCAGATAAAAGATGGGTCAAATATTCTCTTCAAACGGCTTAAATAAATGCTGTTTTTGCATAGAGTTTTTAGCTCACCAGAGCACGAATGTGCTCAGGGTGAGCTTTTGTGATCGCCCTGCGTCCATCGTGCGTCGTGCGTCGTTACGAATACGTGGCGTCCATGTTTACTTAAAACAACATCTCCTCCTACACCGCTATGCCAATTGCAACCAAACTTGGCTGGAATGATCCTTGGGTGGTCCCCTTTCAAAGTTGTTCAAAAAATTAAATTTCATTAAAAATTCTGGTTGCTATGGCAACAAATTGAAAAAACTTAAAAAATCTTCTTGTCTGAAACCACAGGGCCTAGAGCTGAGATATTTGGTATGTAGCATTGTCTAATGGAACTCTACAAAGATTGTTCAAATTATTCCCCTAGGGTCAAAATTGGCTCCGCCCCGGGGGTAACTTGATTTTACATAGACTTATATAGGAAATTTAAAAAATCTTCTTGTCAAAAACTACAATGCCTAGAGCTTTGATATTTGGTGTGTAGCATAGTCTAGTGGACCTCTACCAAGTTTGTTCAAATTATTGCCCTAGGGTCAAAATTGG
The DNA here is from genome assembly GCA_964023205.1 of Lutraria lutraria. Taxonomy (NCBI): domain Eukaryota; kingdom Metazoa; phylum Mollusca; class Bivalvia; order Venerida; family Mactridae; genus Lutraria; species Lutraria lutraria. The sequence continues at coordinate 29,075,865 of OZ026834.1, forward strand.
CCCCGCCCCGGGGGTCACTTGATTTACATAGACATATATATGAAAATTTAAAAATCTTCTTCTCCGAAACCGCAAGGCCTAGAGCTTAGATATTTTGTATGTAGCATTGTCTAGTGGACCTCTACCAAGTTTGTTGAAATTATGGCCCCGGGGTCAAAATTGGCCCTGGCCTGGGGTTTATTCTATTTTATATAGGAAAATTTAAAAAATCTTCTTCTCCGAAACCACAAGGCCTAGAGCTAAGATATTTGGTATGTAGCATTGTTTAGTGGACCTCTACCAAGTTTGTTCAAATTATTGGCCTAGGGTCAAAATTGGCCCCGCCCTGAGGGTCACTTGATTTATATAGTCTTATATAGGAAAATTTAAAAAATCTTCTTCTCCAAAACCACAAGGCCTAGAGCTAAGATATTTGGTACGTAGCATTATCTAGTGGACCTCTACCAAGTTTGTTCAAATAATTGCCCTAGGGTCAAAATTGGCCCTGCCCTGGGGTTTATTCTATTTTATATAGGAAAATTTAAAAAATCTTCTTCTCCGAAACCACAAGGCCTAGAGCTAAGATATTTGGTATGTAGCATTGTATAGTGGACCTCTACCAAGTTTGTTCAAATTATTGCCCTAGGGTCAAAATTGGCCCCGCCCCGGGGGTCACTTGATTTATATAGACTTATATAGGAAAATTTAAAAAATCTTCTTCTCCGAAACCGCAAGGCCTAGAGCTAAGATATTTGGTATGTAGCATTGTCTAGTGGACCTCTACCAAGTTTGTTCAAATTATTGCCCTAGGCTCAAAATTGGCCCCGCCCCGGGGGTCACTTGATTTATATAGACTTATATAGGAAAATTTAAAAAATCTTCTGCTCCGAAACCGCAAGGCCTAGAGCTTAGATATTTTGTATGTGGCATTGTGTAGTGAACCTCTACCAAGTTTGTTCAAATTATGGCCCCGGGGTCAAAATTAGCCCTGCCCTGGGGTTTATTCTATTTTATATAGGAAAATTTTAAAAAATCTTCTTCTCCGAAACCACAAGGCCTAGAGCTAAGATATTTGGTATCTAGCTTTGTCTAATGGACCTCTTTAAAATCTGTTCATATAATGGCCATGGGATAAAAAACGGCCCCGATGGGTTACTTGATCTTACTTAGACTTGTATAGAAAACTTCAACAATATTAATCTCCAAATGACCTTTTCTCCTGGTGAGCATTTATAGGGCCATCATGGCCCTCTTGTTTATATATTGATCTTAAAGTGTTAAATATTTTCAGATGTTGTAATTTTGTTTCTAAATATTAGTGGTTCTAAAGATTTCCAAGTTTTTGTGACCGTTCGAAAATAAAACTGACTCGATAATTTGACCGAAATGGTCGCACAATAGAAAATGTCAGTTTTTTACGACAGCTTTAGTACATGAAGATATTCTTAATTTCACGATATTTTGCCGTGGTTGAAGTGTGACATACTTCTATATTGGCGGCATAACTATATTTTCATGTTTTATTTTGTTATAATACATAATTTCGCGATCGATTATGACCCAGTTTTTACAATTTACAAAATGGAGGCCTGATCTGACGAGGAAAATATTGCACTTTTTGCGACATCATTTGTTTGTGAATATATACTCTATATCAATTTTTTCTTCCATAGTTTGACACTTATACACGTCGATATTGGCGGAATGATAATATTTTCATGCTTACTTTTGTAAAAGAACACAATTTCGCGATTGATTATGACCCCATTTTTACGATTCAATTCAATGGCGGCCTGATCTGACGAGGAAAATATTTCACTTTTTGCAACACCATTTGTATGTGAAGGTATACTAAACATGAAAATGTTCTTCCATATTTTGAGACTGGCATACGTCTGTATAGACGGCATAACAATAATTTCAAGAATTATTTTGCTGCAGTACCTTATTTCACTCTCGATAATGATCCATTTTTACCGGTGCATAGCAAAACGAAAAAGCATCATATAAGCACTAAATTACATAGATTTTAGCTCAAACCAGAAACGGTGTAACCCGAATATATTATTTGGTATGCACATATTTTCACACCTATTATTCGAAATCGTCAATTCATAACAATGGCTGATTGACAATCAACTGGCATGTGACAAACGAATGTAGGACAAAAGCTCTCCCGGACAAAAGCTCCCCCTTTCATTTTGATAGGGGCGGACAAAAGCTCCCCCATTGTTTTACTACCCCGGACAATCGCTCTCCCGTTATTTTTGCACCCGGACAAAAGCTCCCCTTTTATAAAAATGAACTTACCAACGATTGATAATATGTCGCGATATTCTGATCTATTAACCTATAATCGACCTCTTATTCCACGAAAAAAAGGATGAATTAAATTGAACATTAATGGTCAAATGCTCACTACTGACAACGTGCACCTACTCAATAACGATAACTCCAGATAGGACGCTCACACAAATAAGTTATCGTTCTTACTTTAATTAAATAAAAAATATGTTTGTATTATATGCCGATTTTGTCAAAATATAGTATAGTTAACATTTTATTTAACAACAAGCATAAAATATTTCAATCAATATGGTGATATAATCATCGTCCATTTTATTTATCAAACAAAAAAAATCAATTACATTACATACCTTGTCATTCAGCCGACAAAGGTATTTGATTCACACTTGCATTGTTTGCAAGAGATGTTTCAATTAGCGTGTAAAAAACAAAATTAATTAGAGTAAAGTATAGAGCCGACAAATTAAAATACATTATTGTTAGAATACTTTATTTATGTTTGTTATGTGGTCAGAAGATGAATAAAGGTACATATCATACTAAAGTATCTTACGTAGTCTATTTTGATAAATATACGGGTATGGCACACACATACTATTCTACAGATCAGACAGTCAGTCACAGAAACTTCATCAAATACTTACATAAAATAGACATCATCGGATCGTTCAAACCATATTTTATTTAGGTCTCACTAGTAACGTCACGCTATTCGTTGCTCACACATTTATTTTATATTTATTGATGCGGGTGAGTTTCTGTCCGGGAGAGCTTTTGTCCGGGGTGTAAAAATAACGAGAGAGCGATTGTCCGGGGTAGTAAAACAATGGGGGAGCTTTTGTCCGCCCCTATCAAAATGAACGGGGGAGCTTTTGTCCGGGGGAGCTTTTGTCCGGATACCGTGACAAACAATATGTACATCAATTCATACACGAAGCGTGTCAACAGTTTAATTTTACAGATTGAGTAAAGTCAAACAGTTTATTCATGACTCGTAGAACATTATGTACATACATAATATGAAAACATAGAATACGTGTATACATGCCTTTCCATACAGAAATATAAGATACAGATCAATTCTTTAAATATCTACTACATTTAGTCAAATACTTGAAATAATGACGGTATATTACGTACATTATAATGCTAACAGAATTCCTTGCAGTTATTCTATATCTGTTTATAATGAAGAGAGCAATGAAGAAATATTACTTTAATCTTATTCAATATTTATCTGGTAATGTACATCTTTAATGATGGGTTAGTTGTAAGGTCGACCAAATTATGGTTTTATGCTAATCGCCACGAATATTTCACTGTGATCTCAGGTACTTGACTTGTTTTTGTATTTGCTAAAATAATATCAGGTTTTTAACAATGATTAATTACTGTCATGATCAATATCAAGGACTTATATACATACATGTATGTATATAAGTCCTTGTCAATATGATGTGAATATGTTGGTTTAAATTATGACATTAAATTTTATTGGTGGAACCCTGTTGTTTCCAATTAATGGTCACACACCGTGACCTAATGCATTCAAATGACATATGCGCAGCTGTGAAAACAATTTAGATTTATGAAACATAGACTACCCCATACTGTTTTCCATCCGGATTTATTGATTGCTTCCTTGTAATCAGTAAAGATCGTCACCGAGATTATGATTATGACTATACGAGGGCATATCCTACGCCATTTTGGCGGAAGATTAAAAGTTACAGATTAAATCTTTCGCTATTAAAATTGATACGCTATAATAGAGACATACATTATGAAAAACAAGATAAAGTTCTACGAATCAAAATTACAAATAACAAACCTTTCACCATAAAATGTATAACATACGTACATTTCTTTCGCACAAAACATTCATGATATATAGCATTTCTTTAAATAAAAGTTTAACCATGAACATTTCTTCTTCAGCTGATAAATTGAAAAAAGTTCCACGTTACAAAATTAAATTTGGTCTTGAGTTGATAAATCGAACAAAACTTTCATGATATAAATATTTGTTATACAAATTTAATTTAATTAAAATGTTTAGCATTCGATCGTACATTTTTTCATAATATAAAAGTTTCTTTCACGAATTTAAAGTCAAATTTAAGCATTCTATCGTACATTTGTTGTCATGATATAACTTTTCTTTCACAAGTTTATTCCGCGAAAATTTCACCTTCAGCTGATAATTCGAAAACAAGTTTCACGATATAAAATTTAATTGTACAAAACTTTCATAATGTAATATACTACATGTATTTCAATTTTTCATACATATTTTCATGATATAGTCGTTTCTTTTAAAAAAATCAATTTATATAAAAAAAATAGCAGTGAAAATTAATTTCGTCTTGAGCCAGGTGTAGCATCACTGCTTGAGCTCATAAATCGAACGAAACTTTCATAATGTAAACATTTCTTTCCTACAAAATTTGCATAGTATAAGCATTTCTTTTTCAAATTTAATTTAGAAAAATAAGTTGTGAAAATTAATAACAAACAAATAAAAACTACGAGGAACTTGAGTCGATCATATAGACCACTAATGTTACTTTTTGTCAATTATCGATTCTTTGTGTCATGTTCATGGTAGTTTCGGTAGTTTTGATATCTTTGCTTTCATTAACTAGCCTAGGCACTGATAATCTATACTTGATCAGTGGATGATAAGCGGTTGCACATCCCTGTAATATAGCATCCCTGAATAGCCTAACATATTTTAATATGAAGATCTTGCAGTTTTTCCCTGATAGATTTATTCATTTTGAGTTTTCAATTATCAAATAATTTTCCACGAAAGTTGCAAACGTTTAGTAAGATCTGCATTCAAAGGTCATTCTTGTTCCTATTCCATTATTACCTTTATATCTAAGGGAAACAACTCGAACTGACTTTTGAATTCAAAATAAATTTTCCCACGGTCCTCAGACACATCTTTACATAATATCGTTTTTGTGATTATAATCAGCTAAATAAATGTTTGACTTTTAGATAGGGATATTAGTAAGGATGTTAAATTAATGATTTGAGGCAGAAAAACAGGAAAATAAAGTCAGAATCACATTTTGTGGTTTTTAATAAGGGAGATAATTTGAACGTAGTGGTATGGTAATTTGGTGCAAAATTCTCCGTAATCTGAAAATAGATTCTTTGGCTTATAATAATATTAAATGCATATTTATATGGAGTTATTTTTAAATAGACTATGCAAACAGAAAAAATATCGAATTTCAGAATTTGAATTTGAACAATTACAAGCATTTGAGTGAAAGTTGTTCTTTTCATATTTTTTTCTGCCTTTTCAGCATTTTCCGGTGTGCTATAGCCTAAAATAGTTTAACATGAAGTTCTTGCAGTTGTACATGTACGTTGTTTAAGCTCTGTGTACTCTGATGGTCCATTCTTCCAGCCCCTAACCATTTTTCGCATTTTTATTTCTTTTTGTTAGAAAAAGTGTAGACACCTGCCTACAGTGCCTATAGGAAGCTACGCCAGTGCATTTTGTTAAATTTCAAAGATAAACATCTTTGGTGTCTTATTTCCTAAATTAAGTCAATTTTAACAAGTTTCAGTATTCAGGCCACCCTAAAATGACAAATATGTACTAGTAAGTAATAATAAAATTTATTATTGAATCATAATAGAAATTATTCATGACATGAAACAATGCATAATTCAGCTTTCCATATAGCCATCACTTGCTCGGCACACATGCATTTTTATACAGACCTAAGTACTACGTTTATCTAAATCCGCCATGTAATTATCAAACTAGTTCATGTTTCATGTCGCAGTGCAAGTCTATGTAAGTTCAATTTCCATGCATACTTTTAGTACTTTGATTTTATTAATGTCATTCAGTGGAATTGACTTTCAAACCTTTTATTAATTTTAAACTGTTTTAAAAATCAATGAATGTATAATAAACAGGAGGAAAATCTGTGTTAGCGACCACTTCCAAGTAAATTTAGGCCACCCCGTGAAAAAAAACGCCATTCTTTCAAAAATCATCATCGTTTATTAATAGAACGTGTTGAACTTCGAATGAAGGCTACCTGTCAATAAAGGCCACATTTGTCTTTCTCAAGGGTAGTCTTTGTTCACATGTTTGACTTATAGTGTTTTATATATTATATTACAGATAGCAGAACTCTGAATTAAACATCATGTCAGAAGAAACGCAGTACCAAATAATCCCGTGAACATTAATATGGCTGAAGGTGAGTTAGGACAGGAGTCTTTCAAAGACTCGCTCAGCAAAGGCTGTGGAGATGCTGATGAAGTCTTTTGCGTCCCTTGTACTCATGATGGGAAATGGATTGCTGTTGAGGGATATTGCCAAGTATGCAAGGAATATCTGTGTGTTAACTGTCTTAGTGTACACAGAAATCTTGGACTGACAAAAGGTCACCCAATATTGGATAAGGATCAGATGCCTTTAGGAAAACAACAAGTCTTTGAACAACCTTGTGTTGAAGTCTGTAAAGCACATCATCCAGAAATAATCAGATTCTACTGCAGTGATCATGATGAAACAGGCTGTGTTGATTGTATGACCCTTAAACACAAGTTGTGTAAGAATGATAGACTGCAATATGTCTCTAATGGTTTCCAAGCTACTCAAGAATTCAAGACGATACAAGAAAACCTTGAGAAGTTTCATAAGGAAATAAAAGGCATCAAAGGTGCAATAGACAACAATCTGAAGGACTTAGATGCAACTTGCAGCAGGATCCAACATCAAATAACATCTTTCCGCAAAAATGTCAATGACTACCTGGATGAGATACAGAAACAAGTAACAGATGAAGCAGTGAAATTAAAGGAAAAGCATCAAGCAGAAATGAAAGCATTGGCTGCAGAGAATGAATCCAAAAAGACTGAACTTGAAGACACACTTCAAAAGATACAAAATTACTCCAGTGTTAATGTGAATTCACTCTTTGTAATCACAAAACAAGCTAAATTGAGACTGGACACAATGAAAGAAGAGTTTGAAGACATGAAAAAAGAACATAAACAACAAGAACAAAGAAGATTTGTCTTTTGTGCTTCTGCAGAGATAGAAAACATTGTATCAGTCAAGACACCATTAGGAAAATTGTGTAACACAAATACCAAGGCAAAATACAGAGGATATGTCAATGTTAAATCCAAAACTGATAGGAAGGACTGCTGGATCAGGGACAGTACACTTCTAGGTCCTCATAGAATGGTTGTTACTGATAAAAACAACAAGAATATTAAGTTAATTGACTTAAGTCAAAACACAGTTATAGCAAGCCATAGAATGTCGGAAGATCCAAGGAGAATTACAGCTCATATGTCTGACCAAGTGGCTGTTCTGCTTTCTAAGCAGAAAAAGATAAAAATACTTGGTGTTACATCTACAATATCAGAACGCAATGAGTTACAATTAAACAAAAGATACAATGGTATCGCATACAAAGATGGAAAGTTTGCTGTTTACCATAAATATGAGGCTTCGATTGACATTTTGGACAAACAAGGTAACATACTTCATACAATACAACCCAGACAAGTCAACTTATATGTGATGGACTCATTATGTGGCATTGCATTCAGCAGGACAGACAATGACACTGTGATTGTATCTGACATTTTAACCAACACAGTTTGCGTGGTGAATTTTAGAGGAGAAATACTTCATACTTACGCACGCGGTGAATTGAGCGAACCACGTGGCATTGCCATGACACCTGATGGCGATTTGTTAGTATGTAGCAGGTCAAATAGATCTATACACAAAGTATTACCTGACTTCACATCATGGAGTATGATCATCAAGGAGGATATGAATATTACAAATCCTTTGAGTATAACATACTGTGATAGAAAGCATAGAATGTATATAAATAACAAAGGGGACACCAAGGTACATGTGTATGATCTCAATGAATAAACAATGTAATACAGGAATGAATACTAGAATGACATACTGATCGCAAAGCAATCCTGCTACTACTACTTGTTGACAATGCAGGGATATATGAAAATGATACGCCTTTACGCACATGTGTAACATCAATTTGAAGGGTGAATATATAAATACATGTATCTAAATGGAAAGCTGTGGGTATAAAATCTGAATTAGACCTACTTGGTGTGAATCTTCAAGAACAGAACAGTTTTATCTGCAAGGGACTCGAATAATCAAGACCTGAATTCTGTTTAACATTCAACTAGAACAGTTACTGTGCCATTGCATTAGTATGTGACATAACATGCATTTGAAACCAAAAAAGCCCAACACCCTTCCCTTGGTGTGCGTAACATTAGTTCAAAGCTGACTAGGCCCTACACAATGTGACATAATGCTTACATTAATCAAGATATTGAATATATATGCTGTAAATATTTTGTGCTTAAAGTGCTTTTCTTTATGCCTGTGATAGAAATAAATCCATTTACGCATTTATCAATGTTTCCCCTTAAATGGGGGGCGATGGGATTATATAGGGTATTAGACATTTGTAAAATTTGGTTGTCAACTTTCCCTCCCATGTGCAGATGTCCATGACTAATTTCTTGCATGTGATATTTTGTTATCAAATATCCCTATGGTGTTTTTTCATTACAGTGCTTAATGTAAAAAGACAATGTGATGATTGGAGACAATCCAATTCCCATCACCGGTCCATGGCTATTTCCCGCATCATGTAACAGTGGTGTTTTTCAAATTCCCGTACATTGGAAAGGTCTTGCTGTCTAATTCCCTGTGTATCCCCACCGCTCCCACACTATGGAACATTGATTAATGTATTGTTGTATTTTGGAAGCAACATATTCATGATTAATACAATGCTTTGTTTACATTATGTTCAGATTGAAAAGGACTTGTTATCATATGATTAACTCTTATTTGCAGCCAATGAGAGGGGTATACCCGTCTTCACAAATTTCTGCATGTTTGCCAATGTGACGGGCATACCTGTCTTCACAAATATCTGCATGTTTGCCTATGTGACAAGCATACCTGTCTTAACAAATCTCTGCATGTTTGCCAATGTGACGGGCATACCTGTCTTTACAAATCTCTGCATGTTTGCCTATGTGACGGATATCCCTGTCTTCACAAATATCTGCATATTTGCCGAATGACGGATACGCTTGTTCGGGAATTAGTTAAATAATTTTGCATTTCTTAGAAATTCCCGGTCGATACAGTTCACAATGTAGGAAAAGGTGCCTGACAGCGAAAGTGTGGATATAGTAATTTTCAAATCATAACTGTATGATTTTTTATCGAAGCTTCTGATATTACCGGCTCTTTATTGCAGATATTTCTAACAAATGCAAATGATAAAGAAATATAGTTATAAGTATGGTAAGGATCATCAGTGCTATTGTATTACATGTATTTTATTATGGGCTGTTTGTGTTATATTTAATCAGCCACAACCTGGAGGTATACTATTAGTCATCGGTGCTATTGTATTACATGTATTTTATTATGAGCTGTTTGTGTTATATTTAATCAGCCACAACCTGGAGGTATACTATTAGTCATCAGTGCTATTGTATTACATGTATTTTATTATGAGCAGGTTGTGTTATATTTAATCAGCCACAACCTGGAGGTATACTATTAGTCATCGGTGCTATTGTATTACATGTATTTTATTATGAGCTGTTTGTGTTATATTTAATCAGCCACAACCTGGAGGTATACTATTAGTCATCGGTGCTATTGTATTACATGTATTTTATTATGAGCTGTTTGTGTTATATTTAATCAGCCACAACCTGGAGGTATACTATTAGTCATCAGTGCTATTGTATTACATGTATTTTATTATGAGCAGGTTGTGTTATATTTAATCAGCCACAACCTGGAGGTATACTATTAGTCATCAGTGCTATTGTATTACATGTATTTTATTATGAGCAGGTTGTGTTATATTTAATCAGCCACAACCTGGAGGTATACTATTAGTCATCGGTGCTATTGTATTACATGTATTTTATTATGAGCAGGTTGTGTTATATTTAATCAGCCACAACCTGGAGGTATACTATTAGTCATCGGTGCTATTGTATTACATGTATTTTATTATGAGCTGTTTGTGTTATATTTAATCAGCCACAACCTGGAGGTTTACTATTAGTCATCGGTGCTATTGTATTACATGTATTTTATTATGAGCTGTTCGTGTTATATTTAATCAGCCACAACCTGGAGGTATACTATTAGTCATCGGTGCTATTGTATTACATGTATTTTATTATGAGCTGTTCGTGTTATATTTAATCAGCCACAACCTGGAGGTATACTATTAGTCATCGGTGCTATTGTATTACATGTATTTTATTATGAGCAGGTTGTGTTATATTTAATCAGCCACAACCTGGAGGTTTACTATTAGTCATCGGTGCTATTGTATTACATGTATTTTATTATGAGCTGTTCGTGTTATATTTAATCAGCCACAACCTGGAGGTATACTATTAGTCATCGGTGCTATTGTATTACATGTATTTTATTATGAGCAGGTTGTGTTATATTTAATCAGCCACAACCTGGAGGTATACTATTAGTCATCGGTGCTATTGTATTACATGTATTTTATTATGAGCTGTTTGTGTTATATTTAATCAGCCACAACCTGGAGGTTTACTATTAGTCATCGGTGCTATTGTATTACATGTATTTTATTATGAGCAGTTTGTGTTATATTTAATCAGCCACAACCTGGAGGTATACACCCTTTCAATTAAGCGGTAATTTGAATTGTCGCCCCTGAATGACGTCATACGAGGATACCGGCGGATAAGACAATTTTATCAACAGGAAATCAATATCGTCAAAAACTATGACAACTAAAGGTATTTTACTACGAAAACGGTGATAATAAATATTTAGATATATGACAAGGTTGTTGTAATGAACAATTATTCCGTTTATATGTTTTATATGAAATATTCGAGCCTCGGATTGATTTTGTCATATATTTTCGCGATCTCAATTGTATGTTAGTTTTTAACGTATTTGTTTCGCACGGACTGCAAACTCGAGTCTGTTTATATGATACAGTAAAATTATGGATCGGGAAACAAGCAATGCTTAAAATATGAATTTCTTTCCACTAGCATGCGTGTAAATTTTGTTTGTTTGTTAGTTTCAATTCGTTAAAATGTTCATGTAATGTTGCCAATGTTTAGATTTATCAAGTTAATGATTTGGGTACATGTATATTCTTTACATATTTAGTTTACAGATCACATGGGTATTAGTGAGATTGATCACGACTATTCTTAACCAGATAACATACAACCAGGATTTTTCATGGCAAGTTCTCTTGAAAAGTCAGATGGTTCTGCCTTAGATTTGCCGAATAAAATAAAGAGACAAAAGGAGTCAGACTGAACATTCGTACATTCATAGGACAGTATCATTTTGATGAAATGACTGAAAATGAGGTGAGACAAGCTCAAAGCATTGCTGCAGAAAGAATTTATAATGTGGAAAACGCAATGAATATATAAAATGAAGAACTTTCACATGGATTTACTTTTGTGACTGATGTAATGATATACAAATATTTTAATGACACATTGTCAAGTTGTTAATTATCATATTATCATAAATATATAGCTGTTTGTGTGTAAGCCTTTTGAATTGATGTAATTAAATGTCTAATACAAATGTAATAATTATAATAACTCTGTCTTGTGTTACATTTTGCTTGAGACTTTTCGGACAGTCGGTCCGACAAGCTTGAAATTCTTTTGGACTGAGAGGAAATTTGCCAGGCGGATGAACTGATAAGATAAGATTCTTCATCAGACCAACACAGTCTATCAGACAATCCACCATTATTCGCAAAGTCTGATTCTTGCCGGCTTGATTTGTTTTAACTCAATGCCATGACAAAATAAACACACCCGTAAACCGCTCCCGCTATGTTCGGTTTGTCCTGCTAGGTACAGTCGTGCTGCTATGTTCGGTTTTTATCGTACAGGAAATGAGCAAAGGAAGTTTTTACTTGATTTTCATATATTCCGTTTTAATAAGGAAGAAAATAATTGTTGCTATATATTTAGGTGGCTTTTAATTGCAAGTTATAAAAATCCTAGACTATTTACTCATAAAATAAGAAAGATACGGCGAGTTAAAGTGCAAGGTAATTGCGAAAAATAGATGTTTTGCTGTCTGTCGACTATTTACAGTCTCAAAGCATAAGAAAGCGTATTTTTGAAAATAAAATCATAAACTGCAATGCTTACTGCATACTCTGACAAAAAGATTTTGTTATTGTCCGTTTCTTAGTGGAGAAATCGACTTGTAAACAAAAATAGGTGAAAATATTTGGTCCTGCTCCGGGTAGACTTAGGTCCTGCTCGGGGTAGACTCATCATGCTACGTGTGCAACTCATCCTGCTACGTGTGCGGCCAAGGTCCCGCTACGTGTGCGGTTAAGGTCCCGCTACGTGTGCGGCTAAGGGCCCGCTACGTGTGCGGCTAAGGACCCGCTACGTGTGCGGCTACATTTTATGTATGATATACAGGAAAATGTATGATATACAGGAAAACTAAAGCTGTTTGGAAGTTTTCGGATGTCATCAAATTCCGATAGTCGCAAAATCATTTTAAAAGCGTAATGAGCAATTGAATAAAACACTCGACAACTGATATAAACACCTCTGCCCAGTCAAACCTCAATCCATGATTCTTTATGTTTGCTAATTTTTGTGTCCGATGAACATGACATGTAGAGTGTACATTTCGTTTCTGTTTTTTGCCTGTATAGATCTACATGTCCCAAGGGTTTTAGTCAAAATCTTCTTCGATTTTATTCGGCTATACATGGGTGAGTTAATTACTCTCGACACCTCAGTTGTAATCCGGGTGCAAATGTTCAAAAGCTAAATGAGTATAGGTTTCAAATTCAAGAGGGTCTACGGTGTGCCTTTTAAAATTCATGATTACGGATTTTTTCTTCAAAAATCCGCTGTACCGTAATATGTATTGTATTCTGTAATTTTTGTTCGATATGAAAATTTATCGTATTTAGCGAAAGTATCTGAAGCATGATAATTGCCGAATTTGGACTTCCTGTGTCTGGTCCCGGTTGTACAAAAATTATTTACTAACTTAACTCAAAGTTTAGAAGAAGTATTGACTCTGCGTCAAACAATTTGGAACCATACTAGACACGAAAGAATTCGACAGTGGCCTTATTTCAACACCGTTTGCATGCGCAATTAAATTGTCCTCAGCATGGTATTAATGGGTTAAACTCTTACATCATATGTTTTTTATTTCTTTTTATATGTCAGAAACTGATGCCAAAGCGACTGATTTAAGTTTACATGATTACGTGTAGGACCAATAATTTAAGATCATTGACGGTTCTCTCCTTGACGTTTCCAGCATTGAGACAGTAGAACTTGATAGTTACAATGTCAAAACTAGAAATATAGTTTATACTTCTAAACATTCTACAAAAAGATATCCGAAAGGTTTTAAGACGTTATGGCTCCAGTCTTATTCGTTGTTTTACTTTATCGTGTCAATTCTAAGTAAATGACATCAAATTTGAAAAATTGTTTTGATGGGAAGATAGCCGTGGTAACATACATCTACAAAATGTATATGTATCCATTCATGCATTAATATATAATGAATCTGTACGATAAACATACATTATTTATACTTGTAGTTACTGAGTTTATATGTATTTTTATGTTAATATTGTCCTCCATTTATAAAGTGTTTCAATATTTTATAACAGTTGTATTTATTCTTTGCAAATATTTAGTAATGATAAAGATCACTGACGATACCATGTAGTGAAATGGCAGAAGTCACAACTTATACACAATACAGATATATAATTATGACATCAAACCTTTCCGGACAGTAGCAGCATAGGAAATAATCACATGCGTGGTATCCTATTTTCCGTTATGCGTGTGTTTTCCTGTATATCATATATTTTCCTGTGTATCATACATAAAATGTAGCCGCACACGTAGCGGGCCCTTAGCCGCACACGTAGCGGGACCGTAACCGCACACGTAGCGGGACCTTGGCCGCACACGTAGCAGGATAAGTTGCACACGTAGCAGGATGAGTCTACCCCGAGCAGGACCTAAGTCTACCCGGAGCAGGACCAATTATGTTCACCTATGTTTGTTTACAAGTCGATTTCTCCACTATAAAACGGACAATAACAAAATCTTTTTGTCAGAGTATGCAGTAAGCATTGCAGTTTATGATTTTATTTTCAAAAATACGCTTTCTTATGCTTTGAGACTGTAAATAGTCGACAAACAGCAAAACATCTATTTTTCGCAGTTACCTTGCACTTTAACTCGCCGTATCTTTCTTATTTTATGAGTAAATAGTCTAGGATTTTTATGACTTGCAATTAAAAGCCACCTAGATATATAGCAACAATTATTTTCTTCCTTATTAAAACGGAATATATGAAAATCAAGTAAAAACTATCTTTGCTCATTTCCTGTACGATAAAAACCGAACATAGCAGCACGACTGTACCTAGCAGGACAAACCGAACATAGCGGGAGCGGTTTACGGGTGTGATAAAACCAGTATTAAAACCATCAGATGATTAGGCATCCCACATTCTATTATATGTAAAAAGCACAATACAGGAAACAAAAGGGCACGAGTAACTTACAACTAAAATATATATATATATGTATAGAAGAGACAACTTAAACAGGCATAAAATACAGGACTAGTACTGTTCACAGCATTATGCAGTACATTACATGTATACAGTACAACCTCTATACAGCAACGCCCTGTGGGAGCTGCAAATATTGGCCGTTGTTTAGAGGTTTTTGCTCTACATGTTGTTGTAAATATCAACTTGGGTAACTTTTGAATGTGTTGTTATAGAGAGGTTGTTGATCTACAATGGGCCACTCTGGAGAAGTTTTACTGTACATTAATGCAGCTTGACTGATATGACCAAATACCAAACAGTTCATGAGTTTAGAAACTTGGGATATAGAAATGTGGCTGTTATTGGCAGGTGGTCTTCATTCAGAGGTCATTTTGTTTTAATTAATCAACTACTTCTTTAAACGAATGGACTTCGGCATACACATCATGGCCTTTATTCAGAAGTGACCACTAACACAGGCTTGACTGTACACCTAAATTAAAACATTCAAAGAATATCAAGATATCTAATAAAGTAGATCATCTACAATGAGTCATAAAATTTAAACAACTTACATTTTTATACCACAAAATAAGTCATTAAAGTTTCAACTTTTCCAACTTCCTGATAAAAACATGTATATCAAAGTAAATACATTATTATCCGTTATCAATGTTTTTTCTACATAGGTTGTGGCTATTTTTCAGACTTTTAACTACAACTTTGAAACTTTGAACCCTTGCTCAAGACATTTCTTTACACCGAAACAATATAAGAATAAGACAATGAAATATCATACATTGTCGTACAAAGCACTGCAAACTATCGCCTATTTATATTCTGTCTTATGATTTCATAGATGCACAAGTTTTTTCAACAGATATTAATAATATGTTTTTATCGAATTAATGGCTAAGTCACATAGCCCGGCCGATGTCCGGGCTCGGTAGAGCTCGGTGGATTTTTTTGGTGCCACCGAGCTCTCCTCATCGGAAGCAGAGCTCGGTGACGTGAACGGACTCCGTCCGGACATCTTCAGGCGACCGACCGAACACCGGCCGGTGATCGTACGGAATCTGTCTCAAAATGGGATTTTCTTTTCTGCCGATGTGGCAGCAACTACCGGCCGGAGGTCGGCCGGACATCGGAAGGAATACGGCCGGTACTCGAGCAGGTAACAGGACACCGTGCGATCGCCGGCCGGGTTGTTAATGGGCTTTTCACAATGACCGGCCGATGCTCGTCCGATGTAACACGGACTTGGGTGCCGCGCTTTTCCGTTCTCCCTACTGACTGACATTGTCAGTTCATCAATATGGCTGCACCTAGGAGGCTTCGAATGGCACTGCTCGAACAGGAACTGGCTCAAGCAAGGTTCCAGTACAACCTGGTCCTGGCGGCAATATTAGAAGCCACCGAGATGGAGCGACAGAGGGCCGGCAGAAGAGAAAGACGCTGGTGGGTGCGAGAGTGGATTCTACGCAGACCCATTTTCGGCCAGTACGAGACTATCATGAGGGAACTCGAGGCCGAGCACGTTGCCGATTTCAAAGCCTTCCTCCGCATGGAGCCACAGATGTTCTATGAATTGCTTAACCGAGTTGGCCCCCGCATTACCAAGAGTACAAGGTAAGTTAATCCGTTTGTTTGTTTGTTGTTTGTTTGTTTGTTTGTTGCTTCACGTCTCACCAACAGTATTTCAGTCATTTCAGAGACGGTCAGTTGACCTACTACACACTGTTCCTGGGCGGGCCGCTCAACCATCCCTATGAGCGGTACACCAGTACTAATGCACACCTTTATTCCACAGGCAACTGACAACCTCTCTACATATGCAGCGGTAGAGGGAGAATGGCCGTAGAAATAATTTCATTACCAATCAACCGTGGAAGTTTGGTTGCCGGGACTGGGATTCGAACTCGAGACCCCTGGATTGCTAGGCAAGTGTTCTACCACTGCACCACCGGGCCCGGCAAGTTAATCCGTATTTTGCAAACGAAATTCCCTCCAAACATTATATTCTTGCTACGGTTTAATCATATTTCATCCTCTTCCTTTGCAGGCATCGAACCCCCTTGGACCCTGGGCTGAAGCTGGCAATCACCTTGAGGTTTTTGGCGACCGGAAGCAGGTACCACGATCTTGCGTTTGCGTTTCGTGTCCCACATAACACCATCGCCCTTTTCATCCCGTGGTGTGTCAGGCCATCTACGACGTATACGAGGATGAGATGTGGGCCACTCCCCAGACAGAAGATGAATGGCGCCTGGTGGCCGAGGGATTCGGAGACAGGTGGAACTTCCCCCACTGTTGTGGCGCGATCGATGGGAAGCATGTCGCAATCAAGAAGCCCCCCAAGAGTGGCTCACTCTACTACAACTATAAAGGGTTCTTTTCTATCGTCATGCTTGCGGTGGTAGACTCGAAATACAAGTTCATCTGGGTGGATGTGGGATCACCAGGGTCGTATTCCGATGCCGGCATCTTTAACCGGTCGCGGCTAGAGCCAGGTCTTCGTGAGGCAACGATCGGACTCCCCCACCCGGATCCCCTGCCTAATGACGACCGGGACACACCTTACTACATGGTCGGAGACGACGCCTTCCCCCTTCGGCGATACATGTTAAAGCCCTATCCTCATCGTCACCTGGCACGGGACGAGCGGATCTTCAATTACCGGTGTTCCAGGGCACGCCGTGTGGTTGAAAATGCTTTTGGTATACTGGCCAATCGCTTCAGATGTCTCCTAACAACCCTGGGAATGAGACCGTCGACAGTTACTAAGACCGTCATGGCCTGTATGACCCTACACAACGTCATGAGGACTCGTTACCCCAACATCCAGAATGCCGATCTCGACCGGGAAGATGAGCAGGGCCAGTTCATCGCGGGTGCATGGCGAGACCAAGCCGTGCTGGAAGATGTGCAAGCAGCAGGGAACGGACCAAGATTGACCGGACCAGGCAAAGAACTGCGCGCATACCTCAAGAATTACTTTTGCAGTCCTGCCGGGAGTGTGCCATGGCAAGATGTGGCAATAAACCAACAGTAACGTCTGTATTCTGTGTAACAATATGCATGTACTGGATGCAACCATAGACAGTTCTCAGGACTTAGTACATTGTCGTATATTACAGTCCATTATTCAGTATGTTGTTTGCAAAATTAAAACTGTTATTGTGTATTCTTAAAACATTGTCTTTATATTTTATGCCACCGCTTGTAGATCAGGAGGGGCATTTTGTTTTTGATCTGTCTGGTTGTCTGTTTATCACCAAACTTTAATATTGGCTATAACTTTTGAATTACTGGTCAAAGAAACTTGAAACTTGGAATACATGCCTTTCTCATGGAACAACACATTTGGATGACTTGCGCAAGATCAATGGTTCTACCCAGTATTTGATTGGACAAAACAGTTTGGTACACCTGAGCTTAACTTCAAACAATAAATCAACCAATCAGTCAAAAGTACAGTGGCCCGTTTCACTAAACTTCGTAAGTCTTAAGAATTCGTAAGTCAAAAATTTAGAATTATTTAAAGTTTTTATAACTTCGTCTACTCCTGCCATGTGACATCTCTTTTCAAGGACGATTCCAAAGAGATGTCACATGGCATGATTAACTTAAGATATCAGAAATTACAAACATTTTAAAGTTTCGACTTACGAATTCTTAAGACTTACGAAGTTTAGTGAAATGGGCCCAGTCACGTTTCTCTGATGCGGTGTCTGGACAGGCTTTACACATTTTGACACTCGTCAGAGCAAAAATAGACAATTATCGACCAATCTATGCAATGAAAGTATACTTATTTAAAGATTAACGTTGTAGCCATTGATCAGGATAAACACTAGTATGAAAGTCCCTTTTGGTATGACGTCGGCCAAATATAAAAATTAATGTACACCAGTACGAAAATAATCATTTGTGGGTAAATAATAAAACAACATAATGTTCATCGTGATTAATTTTGATAACTGTAATTATACGAGGCACACTGTAACTGTAATTATACGAGGCACACTGTTACTATGATTGTACGAGGCAAACTGTTACTGTGATTGTACGAGGCACATTGTTACTGTATTGTACAAAACACACTGTCAGTACATACACTACAACTTTGGGCAACTTGGCTGAGGTGTGTCTCTGTCAGATTGTGCATAATTCCATGCCCTGTCTCTACTCCTGCTCCTGCTCCTGATCTGAGTTGTCGTCGTCACCACCGATTGTGTTATCACGTTCAGTGCTAGCCAGCACTCTGCTGGTCGCACCTAGCACTTGTGAAAGACTGTTATCTTTTGGCCTCTGTGCATGTGACTGCATGTTGCCGGATGATGAAAGCTGCCACGCAGCTTCAGCGATGTTGGATCCTTGGCTGGCTGCCAATGGAGACTGCAAGGCCAGCAAGGCTGAGAGGTCATAGGTCGCAGAATTAGCAGGTGGTGCAGAGACTGCCCTGGTAGACTGAAACATAGCAGAGGCATAACAATTGACCGTTTTGCAAGAAAACTTAAGTGTTTGTATGGCGGGTCGTAAAAGGTCGCCCGTACTTCGTCCTCAGTACAGTTATACTGATATAGTTTCTGGTCTTTCGGGATCATTAAATGTTATTCGGTGTATTTGAAGTTTGAATAACGCTGAGGCCGGTGCTTGGGGGCGTTGACAGTGTAGTACATTTCATTGCTGTCAATGAACAGTCTTAATATAACCGAGACTGCAATTTTCTCTCTTCTGTTGCATGTTTTGCTTCCAGGAGATCATATCACCATAATTTAATTAAGGTTATGACATGCATTAGATCTGAATATTGGAAATTAATTATTATTATTATATATACTGTTTAATATCACAATGAAAAAAACACATACCTGCCACTGTTCATACTGCTGATCTGGCGGCTGCTGCTGCCGCAATGGAGCCGTAGCAAAGGGGATAAACGGTTGCGACTGTGGTTTCTGGGATACGGACTGAAGATACATCGGCTGGTGGTGATGAGGATCTACCATCGGGATGGGTGGCTGTACGAACTGCGATGGGGGTGTTGGAGGATGCTGTTGGGGGTGCTGCTGAGTCCCCGGCATGAGCGGGACGTATTTCATGAAGGTGGTGAAAGTCTCCTGCTGAAACTCTCTGTACCGAGGTGCTGGCACCTGGTTGTTCGCGCTTGTCATCCACTCAGCCCAGGCGTCACGCTCGGCCTGGAACGGATCTGCAACTGCTGTCTGGGCTATACGCACCTGTAAACATAACAATTATAAATACAGCTTTTCAAGAATGTACCCAGAAACCACAAATACGCAGAAAACTAAAAACTCAGTCGAAACTTAACCCCTCATAAATAAAACTTACATTTGACCAGTACATTACAAAGAAAATAAGATTTTAAATAGGGGACCTCCTTTGTACGGGCAGTGGCTTAAAACCGCTTGTGTTTTAGGAACCGCCAACTCACACATCTACACTTCAATACACAAAACTTGCATTTTGTATGGGATTGAAATAGCAGAAAATGGTTTATTTTGCATTTTGTCGAGTATTTAGTTCTATTTACCTTTTCCGCTGCGTCCTGAGTGGCCTTGCTACTTGACTTGAGACACGCGATCAGCGTCCTGGACATGTCGCTGACGGATGCAGCCTTGTCCTTCTTGCGGGCAGCTCCTACTCCCTGCGACGTGGCCGGCTCAGACTCAGACGCTGCAGCATACTCCAAATCCGACGCCGAATTCTCGTCCTCACCAGCCAGCTGAAGCATTCAAACCATCAATAGTAAAATCGCGGCAAGTAGAAAGAAGGGTGAGCAACTCACTGGCAAAGAAAAACAATAAGACAACTCTTTGATAACTTAGAAAATCTACTGGCAGATGCTTACCCTCCCACAGGTCGATTTCAGCGTCCGTGGTACGTGATGAGCGTCCAGAAACTCGTATGCCTTCAGTTTGAACTTCTGGAGTGACGTAAGAGGGGCCGCCGCGGATCCACTCTTGCTAATTTTGGGCCTGTTCTTGAGCTTGAAGTGTTCGGTACGGCAACTTGTGAAATGCCTCTGTATGGCTTGGACTGCAACACACATACAAATTCATTAGGTTTGTTTGTTTGTTTGTTTGTTTGTTTGATTGGGTTTTACGTCCCACGAACATTATTTCAGTCATATAGAGACGGTCAGTTTTACACTCCGTTCCTGGGCGGGCCGCTCAACCAACCCCATGAGCGGCACACCAGTACTAGGAGCACATTTCTTCCACAAGCAACTGACAGCTTCCCTTCATATTCAGCGGAAGGTGGCTGGTCGTAGAAAAATCCACGACCATCCGTGGAAGACGTGACTGCCATTACTGACAGCGGCAGCCGGATAATTCTAAGCCCCTACCGGCAGGGCACAATTCATTAAGACATTTAACAATGTTTTCTAAAGTAAAACATCGTAAATTCAAAATTTGACAAATTTAAAAATAACTTCAAACATTTCAAAAGCTGACAAGGTCTCACCAGAAAGCTCAATCTGTTCGCTAAACTTGTCCAGAGTCCATTCCTTCAACTTCGTGTTTTTGTAATTCTCATGCCCAACATCGTAGTACATAGGGTGTCCCTCGTAGAAATCTGCTATCTTTTGCATCTGGTCTTGGGTGATCTCCTCTATCGGCACACCAACGGCTCGCCGCGACGCCGACGCCGACGAGGACTTGGACGAGGACGTGGGCCTGGACGAGGACGTGGGCTTGGACTGCGAAGTTGACGCCTGGGACACCCGGGACGCCATGGACTCAGCATCGGATATCTCCCCCTCGGTACCACTGGCACCACCTTCTTCCTCATTTGTCCTCTTTCGGGGAGATTTTCTCGTCTGCATTGCTTGTTTCTTTTGCCCCCTTCCATTGCTGCTAGCGGGCCTTTTTTTGCCGCAATTCTTCTCTAATCTCGGCATCCTGTTACTTACGTGTGTCAAGACCGAATGGATAATGCTGTATACAGACAGTAGCGAACAGTATATATACTAGCAGATATTTCCGGCCGGGTTACGGCCGAATTCCGGCCGAGCATCGGTCAGCCACCGGTACTATACTTTCAAAGGGTCTGTCCCACATCGGCCGTAGCTCGGTCGGAGCTCGGCCGGTGTCCGTTAAAAAAACTCGTCCTCTGGTTGTCTCAGATGCACGGGACACCGGCCGATACTCGGCCGTACACCGGCCGACGTGTTTTCCGATGTGGTTACGATGGGGCTGCGATGAGGGAGCTCGTTGAGAGCCCGTTGAAATTTAGCTCCAAAGTTAAAATTTCACCGAACTGTCACCAATGCGGTTTTAAGCAACAAACTCCACGGATGTTCGGCCGGTGTTCGGCCGGTGTTCGGCCGAGTTCGGTGAAAATCGCACCGCTGGCTCATCGGAACCTCATCGGCCGGGCTATGTGACCTAGGCATAATCAACAAAGAGAGAATGATATTGGTAATCGTTTTCATGTCACTAATTAATGCATTGATTGTTGGACCCCAATTATTTTTAATTAGTTTATCACACCCGCTGATTACATCTTGAAAACACATGTTTGACCCACAGGCGACTGTGAAAACTATTTTCATACGCAAACAACGGGTGCTATATTAGACCCCTGACCGTTTCCCCCCCAATTTCATTGCTTATCTAATTGTAATCAGTAAGGATCGTGTCAACAATTTTACGTTATTCTGACAAGTAGACATGCAATATATAGCACTCAAATTGGTCTGAGATCAAACAAAATTGATACCAGAGACAATGCTTGGATTATACAAATTAGTGACAAAAATATGACAGAAAAAAGCACTCAAGTGCGGATAAATCACAAAGATGAACATGTGGATTTTTCAAAATATGTAAGTTGACTAGCTGACTATTATGAATGGAATTATTTTTTCTTTTCAACAAACCAAATTTATTTTTGCAAACCACAAAATTTCCGAAATATATTTATATTTGCCATTGTAAACCCCTTCGGAAGATTATACATATATTCTACTGTAACCTGTAATGATGGACAAAATATCCGTGAACAAATGCCATGTATGAATATTAATATGAAATATCGAACGTACGTTGTCTTCTTAATTAGATAACAATATAACTTATTAATATAGTAAAACACAATTTTTTTGTGTAACTTGTACAACCGAGAAACAAGCCGAATTCGCCCTTTACGGCAAAATATCGATTGTATCAGCTTCTATCCTCGTTTGACGTCACATCCGGTAAGGGAGTTAACTCTTGTGCGCATGAAATCGGTTAAATGAAAGGGTCTATACTATTACAAATTATGTTTTAAAATGCAAGATTTCATTGCATGAACTATCAGGGGTGTAGCTTGTCCTATAATAATGTGTAGGCACCTATCTAAAGGGGTCTGGGGCATCTTTTCACTGTAGATTGTAGGAGACACATTCTGCAGTATAATCCGAGTGCTATGGCCTAATATATTTTAATATGAAGGTCTTGCATTTTTCATATTTCAAGTTTCATTACAATCGCTTAAGGAATGTAGAAGTAGTTCGCTCCACAAACTTGTGATACTGTATGCGGACTGACCAACCGACCCACCAACTGATAGAGTAACTCCAACTTGTTTTAAACACATGGTGCCCCACATATTATATGGTATAGAACTGATACAGAATCAGTGTCGCTGTTTGGTAAACTGCCCAATGACATATGACACTGAAATATTGTTTTAAACAGATGTAAAATAAAAAAATATGTTATACCCCCTCCCAAACTTCGATTGCCAGAATATAACAACATGTATAAATAGAAAATGAAAAAAAATTGAAAAGATCAACTTTCACTCAAATGCTTATAATATACATATACCGGTAGTTCAAATTCAACTTCTGAAATTCGACATTTTTTCTGTTTGCATAGCCTATTCAAAGATAACTCTATATAAATATGTATTTAATATCATTCTAAGACAAAGAATCTAAGAAATATTGAAGAAATTGTTTTCAGATTACGGAGAATTTTGCACCAAATTACCATACCACTACGTTCAAATTATCTCCCTTATTAAAAACCACAAAATGTGATTCTGACTTTATTTTCCTGTTTTTCTGCCTCAAATCATTAATTTAACATCCTTACTTATATCCCTATCTAAAAGTCAAACATTTATTTAGCTGATTATAATCACAAAAACGATATTATGTAGAGATGTGTCTGAGGACCGTGGGAAAATTGATTTTGAATTCAAAAGTCAGTTCGAGTTGCTTCCCTTAGATACTAACGTACTGGCAACAAGAACAAGAAATGTTTGTCCACGAACCCTACACACTAACTTGTGTTATATAAGTCAGTAAAATGATTCATTTCAATGAGAAACTGTGTCTAATGTACTCGAATATTCCAAAACATAAATGTCTGTATTAAATTTACTTATTTCTTCCTTATATAAGCAGGTAGTTTTATTTACAACTACCTGACATAAGCATGGCTACCTATTGTTTGTGTCTGATAAGTCTACCATAAAAACATGATTTTATAAATTATGTCTGTGACTGTCAGGGGCATAGCTTGCCCTATAATTAATATGTAGGCATCTTTCTAAAGGGACATCTTTTCACCGTAGATTGCCGGAGACGAATGCAGCAGCATTTTTCAGTGTGATATAGACTAAAATATTTTATAAGAAGTTCTTACAGTTCTGCAAGTATGTTGTTTAAGCTCTGTGTACTCTGATGGTCTGTTTAGGTACTATCAGTATTGCTTAATACTTGCTGCAAGTTTTCTTATACCATCTATATAGTTTCATGTTTATTGTGTAGTATGTATATCTTAATCAGGAAGCATGTTATCATGTTTTATAGCTAGACGTTTATGTTATACTGAACATGATATAAATTTAATAAGCCATTTAATGTTGTTGATAAAGTTGTTTTTGTCAAACTAGTATGAATTGAAACGCAAACAAATACTTGCCCACGTCAAAACGGTCAAGTCCTCTGAAGAGTTTGCAACTGCTGGAAGAAACCGGTCAGGGAGATGTCAGGTCAACAAGAGAGCAGGACAGTAAATTAAAAATCAAGGACTCAGCGCAACACTGTCGTAACTTGTTCTTATTTCAATATGAGTTACGATATTGTTGTGTTGAACCCTCGAGGTTCTCAACCGCTCCAACACAGCAAAATCAACTTAGTTTTTGTCAACCATTTATACATTTTACTTAAACCTCATGAAATATTACCTGTACTTTGTCAATATCTAATCAAAAGTCTGAATAAGAAGTTCCAGTGTGCTTTAGTCCTAGTATACAGTCAAACCTGTGTTAACAGCCACCTCCAAATAAAGGCCACTCTGTGAGTAAAGGCTATTCTTTTAAAATCTTCATTAATTACTTAGAACAATATGACCTTTGAACAAAGGCCACCTGTGAATAAAGGCCACATGTCTTTCCCAAGGGTGGCCTTTATTCAGAGTTTTGACTGTAGTTCATTCTATTTGCATATGGACCTGAATAAACACATTGAGCTCTCCTAAATCAATGTAGCCTGATGTCAGAATTCTGACACTCTATATTAGTGTTTGATGACATTATTACAGAAATACAGTCACACCTGTGAACAAAGGCCACCTTTTGGAACGACAAAATGAGGCCTTTATTCACAGGTGGCCTTTGTTCAGAGGTAGTTATGCTCTAAATTATCAATGACAGTTTTTTGAAGAATGGTCTTTATTCTCAGGGTGGCCTTCATTCATCGGTGGTTGTAAATACAGGTTTGACGGTACAACCAAACTTCACTTCATCGATCACAACATCACAGTTTATGGGAACAACAGAAAACAGTTAATTGTCCAGTGGTAATAGAAAACAACAACATAGTGTATATAAAGGTGGTATTTTATTAAAAACATGAAGTTTTCAACTTCTAAGAAACACTCCGAAATATACAAGGTGTGTATGATGTATCGAAAAAATCAATTATTTCAGAATTTTAAAAAACCATAAAACTGTTCTTGAACCATAAAAAACTTTTGCTCCTCATTCAATTTTAACTAATCAGACAAGCTTGGAAATAAATCAAGACAAAAATGTCATTCTTAAATGTCAAAGATTGCAAAAAAGCAAAAACATATATTAAGTATATGAAAATAGGGAATATGGATTAATCATTATAAGACTAAACAAGCTAAATTACAATCAATTGAATTGTCCCCTAAAATTCCCTATAACTTTTATAGCACCAGAAATAAGCTATCCAACCTAGGTATTGGATAAAAGTTGAAATATATCATCAACATTTTAATGGAATTACGTTAAAAAAGAAAACTGGATCATGCATACACACAAGTATTGAAATCTCTACCACTGACTGTATAATACTGGAATATGTTAAGTATGCTTTGTATAAAATCTATTTAAATAAAATAAACAAACTAATAAATTAAACAGGGATAAAATTGGAGAAAAATATAAACAGCTAGGAGAATAAATAACATAATGAATAGGAAATATCCTCTTCTACTCGTATACCCATATTGTATCCGCATAACCTAATAGCACATTGTGGTATATGGTATGTGATACTACCGTAATTTTCATTACATTGCATAATCTCATTGTCCAATCACAAAGAAAGACATTCTAGGATTACCCGGTAAATGATACAAGAGTAATTTATATAGCAACTTGAATCTAAAGCTGAAATCTAAGTAAGAAATTCTTTTATAAAAACAAACAAAAATATCACACATAGGAAAAATCAGAATCATGTATATATAAACAATGACAGATTTTAAAATCGGAGAACTGCATTCATGCCATAATGTATTACGAATCTACTCCAGTTCCGGGTTTCTATGACTACTATTGCTATGGATATCATAACTGGGGATCACTGCATAGAAAGTCAATTAAGATGTGATCAAAACACAAAAATCACCAGACTACACACATAACAAGCACTTTAACATAATACCTCCAGATAACATTATTCATTAACTATGATTCGCATCCATCTTTTGCTTACATAAGCCATGGGAACTTTTTCGTTGCATTGAAACATAGTGATATAAATATATGCGTTCATATGGCCGTATGGTTAAAACCAACGAGTTGTGTGTATAAAATATCATCAACACTGATGTATTTAAGAATAAAATCACACATCATTAAAGGACTTCATAACTTTCGTCTAAAACTCAAGTTAGGTTTGAATCAAACACTCTTCTGAATTTCTGTTCACCGTTGGAACGAAATAACAAATAAAAACTCAAGTCTGTGATTAAATGTCTTCTCAGGATTTTTGAGCGCCGCCAATTTCATCCTCGTATTGTTTGCGGAAGCAGTCGCCGACTGGGAAGAAGTCCCAGCATCTTTGCTGATATAGTTCCCACACGTACGTCTCCTGTCCGGTATATTCTGTATCTGGTTTGTTAATCAAGTGCATAAGGAAGAACCTAAAATAGATGCGAAAATTAACAATATTAGTGTACACCAACAACAATATCATAGCAATGGAAATCAAATTTAAACTAGAGCTTGTCACAGACTTGACAAATACCCCTATATTTTCATACTCATATACACATGTACAAAAGTGTTAAATAAAAATAATAACAATCCTAAATGAAGGAATTCTTTTATATCAATTTTTCTACTGGTAGAATTATAATTTATCTACTGGTATAAAATAATTGCAATATATGCATTGAAAAATATAAACAATTCAACATGTCCTGTTTACCTTACTTACATATACAATTCTTACTAAATGCATCCTAAAAATGCATTTTTTTCACTGACTAACAGATTTATAATTAAATTGCTTGACAGCAGTTTAAAAGAATGATAAGTACATACATGTAATTGGCAAAATTATGCTCGTTGGTGGTGTGTGTCTCAAAGCCATGCGGAACTTTATCAAAGTATTCCTTCCCGATACCGCAGATGAAACATTTAGACTGAAAAATAATAATAAAATATTACAATACAGTAAAACCTGTGTTAGCAGTCACCTCGGAATAAAGGCCACCCTGTGAATAAAGGCCATTCAATTAAAAATTGTAAATGATTATTTAGAACAAAATGACCACTAAATAAAGACCACCTGTCAATAAAGGTCACATTGTGTTTTTCCCATGGGTGACCTTTATTCACAGGTTTGACTGTAGTTATATGGTTAGAAAAACTTAGAGAGAGCTAAAGAAAAGACCATTCAGCCGAACATGAGTGTAGCTCTCATTGTATAAAGAACAAATTATCATCTTGTTGCAATGAGGAGTCCATTCATAACACATGTCTTCCCATCAACCCAACATTGCAGTAATTCTGTATATACATGTATATTACAGTCGGAGCAATATTTTAATTGTGCTTTCTCTGAATATAAAAGTCTAGATAATGATATATAAAATATCTAGACTTTTATATTCAGAGATAAAGCAATACCATGATATAATAACCTCAATCCACTAAGACAGTCATCCAAATGTTGAATATGCTTCATTAGTAAAAAAGACAACAAAAAATGCCTTCCGTAAGAATGCACATTAACTTTAAACAGACTGATGTACATTAAGACCCAATATAGAAGGTTTAAATTTCAGATTTTATTATTCACAGATATCTTTCTTTATCCTTACCTCCATATCTTCCTTCACCTGTTCTAACTGATCTCTCAATTCACCAAAAGCATCAATAATCAAACCTAAAACAAGGATAACATAACTTTAATGTGATCTGTACATATACATAGTAAAGTTACCATTTAAATGACCGCACAAAAAATTTGTTGTTAGCAAGATAATGAGGATAATTATTCCAGTAGCAATGAAAGCATTTTACGTCATACAGGATCCACACGTGTATTTTGTGTATGTGCTACTGGAAAATATCCTTTGAACAGCGTTGTGAGTAAAAATATACATTACTTTTATACTAGTTGTATTTACAGCTTGAATTATGGACTATTGTCTTAAAGTTCTATTAATTTCAAATGGACATCAAGAACACGCGAGCAGTGCCAAAACTCGTCTGTTCACTGCATCAGTGAGATCCACCCATGAAGTTTCATATTGCTACCTCTCATAGTTATGAGCTACATTAATTTTTTGCATGACTCAGATGCTGATGCAGACACTGGTGATGCAGTGATCACAATAGCGTGTCTGTTTTCAAAGAAAAACTAAACCAGAATAAAATATGTCCACCTATCTAATATACATTTGTTCTTTAGTGAGTATTACAGAGCTTTGACCATGGAGACAGAGCCTCAAGTTGCTGCAGATAGAGCCAAGAGGAGGACTCTTGCAGTCACCACAAGTACCAAACAGCATGGAGAGGATTGAGCTGAGCTGAGTGATAATTGGATTAAATATTCAAAGGTTGATTGACCCGCCTCCGTGGTCGGGTGGTTAAAGTTGACATCAAATGGTTACAACCAGTCACTAATAGAGGGTCATGGGTTTGAGCCCCGCTACCAACCATGTCTATTTATGTGAGAAAGTAGACTGTTGCTTATGGAGGATGGGAGTCTAGTACTGGTTCTTTCCAGGTACGATACTTAGGTGAACTGTCCACTTTATATGGCTCAGACTGTTGAAAAGGGAAGTAAAACTCAAACAAACAAACAAACAAACAAAATAAAATCAAACAATGATGACATACCCTGAATGATAGCCAGCAGTATAACAATGACAAAGAAGAAGAAACTAATATCAAACAATATTCTGTAAATCTCGTAGGCATCTCCATCAGCAGGCTCGATCTCGTCACCGATACCACCACCAGCACGTACACCAGTATGTAAGTGATACACAAAACACTGAAATGTATAAACAACATACAAGAATATGTATAAATCTTAACTTAGGAAACAGTACCAGACTGTGTTGAGCTCACACTGTGTTGTGCTCAACAAAATAACCAGACAAAGTAACCTAGCATCTGATTGGTTGCTTTCATAGTATGAAAAATATTGACCAATGAAAATACTGCAGTTTGAGACTGGTTTCTGCTTTGTTCAGTACCGTATAGCTAGACAGTGACAATTTCATAGAAAGGAATGGAATTGCTAGAAAACTTACGAACCAAATGTCACCACATAGTATACATGAAATTTTGTCTGATATTGCCTACCTGAGCATGTGTAAGTCAATATAGAATATTCTGTATTTGCTTTGAACTAAGAGTTTCGAAAATGGATTTTGAGAACAGTTATGTATAAATCCATTTAATATCATGAGATTTTACAAATGTTATGGCTTACATTAATTTATTCAAAATCACACAATCTTACTCTGAAATATATGTAGATCATTCTTCTGGGTATCAATTGGTATGTTTTATAACATACATCAATTATTTCAAGAATATTAGAAGAGTAGTCAAGCATCAGAATAAATTGTCTGAAACTTTACAAATCTCACAAAAAGGCATTAAGGAACTTATTAAAAGCATGGGTGACAATATTCCGGATACATCTGTCCTGAAAGAGCCATGCTTTTTGAGCAAAATAAAATTTATTTGATGAAAATATCTCAAGAAATGGCGAAGTTGTGGTCAATTTAATCTGCTCTGAAGGATTTATTTTATTACAAACTGAGTTAAATATAGGAACAATGTGGCTGAAGGCCTCTTGTTTGGCAAAAATGGTCGGCCTCATATGATTTTCAGGATTTTAAATTTGGCGCCATTGACACCCATGTAAAAGTGATGAGAAGATATGGGTAAGTAAAATACAATAGAATATACTTACAGTTAACATGTCATGGCACTTGTAGTCCACAGATCCATCTTCTTCTTTAACGTAGAATTTACGGAAGAAATTAAAGGCTATGACGGTGTAGATGTATACTATAATACTGAGTAACATGACAGTTAATACCAGCTGAAAATAGACAAGAAAATAATCAGTTATCTCAGTAAGATCTAATCACAGTAAAACCTCACATTGTGATGATCTCATTAAATGACAATTTGTTGTCTGAGCAGTTTTCTATTTCCCTGATATTTTTTCTTGATATTCAGACCATCTCAGTACTAAGTCCACTATTTTTTGCCTCAAAGGTGGTCTTCATATGGAAGATGAATTGTAATAAAATTAATGTGTATTACAAAATATACAGAAACAATAATCAAAATGCATTTTGCAAGAGATAAGGTCATACAGTTGAGTTTGTAGACCATTCTAAAATGCAGCATTGTCATTGGTCAATGTCAGGACTGTATTCTGGATTAACCAATCAGATTCAAATATTCATAGACTGGTCTTGAAACTCATATTTATAACCTTTGTGTCAGTTTTTAATCTTACCTGTTTACCATTGTGTGTGACAGACTGTAAGATAGTTCTCAACGTGTTAAAGCTGACTGCCACATCTAACAAATGAGCCGCAAAGAAGAAATAGTTCAAATTTCCAAGACAGGACCAACAGAAATACCAAGCAATGTACAAGAAAGACTGAAATAAAAAAAAACATGTTCAATAATTTGACATATTACTAATCTTTCTAGCAGTTAGATTGACATTATTACAAAATAAAAGTTACCCTTATACAGAAATATCTTCAAAATACCAAAATCTTATAGAAATAACAAATCATTCTAACATTACTAGGACTTACATTGTCTGTAAAGATGACACCCCATTTCCAAATCTGATATTGCCAATCCACATTGGACAAACTGAAAGTGAGACAAAGAATATAGATTATATTACAGAATAAAAGTTTATCATTTAACATAAATCACAAAAATTGTATACATAACTGAAAACTGTCACCAACAATATTTCTAAACAGGGATGTACAATCCTTCTGTACTAAGTAACACTTTCTATATGCCTTCAAATTGGGGTGCATAACCATGCAATGTTTCTAGCACATAGTAGATTTTTCCTTGAAAATCATGCAAAAATCAGACATAAAGCAGAATAAATGAACAAAATTATAAAAAAAATTCAAATCTAACTTACAACTTAAATATATACCTTCAAATTGGGATGCATAACCACGCAATGTTTCTAGTTTATAGAGTAGAGACTTTTCCTCGAGTTTCTTGCAAAAATCAGACATAAATCAGCATAAATATACAAATATTTAAAATATAACTTACAACTTAAATATGCCACTTCCCTCATCTTTGTCAATGGTTATTGTATCACTCTTCTCCATACCAAGTAAGTTACTTATAGCCTCATATTCGTACTGTTCAGCATAACGGTTCCTAACCTATAACAATATAATGATAAAATAATAAATGTAATGGTTTACTTCCATGAAATACGGTGATAAACATGTATGAAAAATATAACAGTGAAAAAGTTTTTAGCAAATGTAATGAAGCACAATTTCATACAGTACAATGTCTCCAGAACGGCCCTCTCTTGAGCAACAACCTCTCTTCAACAACAGCATGATTTTTTCCAACTACACAATTAAACTATTAATTTAATCTCTCTAAAGCAACAACCTCTCAACAACAACATGATGATACTCCCAGAGAACTTACATTGGAGAGGTTGCACTGTACACTCTCGTGAAGTCAAATTAAAATGAAGGCTTACCTTTTTCTTCACAAATTTATCCCAGTAACTATCAGGAAATGATCTTGTGCTGAGTACAAGTTTATCCCAATGAGATTTGAGATCATCTTCACCAGGTTGTTCAGCAATCCATAAACCATCAAATTCAAGTTTACGGGCGATCTCTTTTTCTCTCTTGAAGATAACCAGTGGTACTTTGAGGCAATAGTAAGCTACTAACATAGAGAATGCAGCCAGTGAGTGACAGATCGCTAACATTCGTAAGATATGCTCCATGTAATAGCTGGATTCCGACATCGAAAGAAACTCTTCTACATCATCGTCTTCATCATCGCCTGCCGTATCGGTAATATTTGTAGCCTCGTCAACGTCAGGTGTGTCGTCATCTCCGATAAGATCTCCAGTTAATCTCGAAACCTGAAAAAGAAGCAAGTACCGGTATTGTATCAATTTATCGTGAATTTGTGAAACACAACTGATGCTGTTTTTCAGGTAAACATCAGCCAATGAGATCTACCAGTATACATACTCAAGTTGAATGGAGAGGGTTCAATGCAACAGTGTCGTAACTCATATGAAAATAAGAACAAGTTACGACAGTGTTGCGTTGAGCCCTCGGACTATGTGAAATAACAATAGATGGTCTTATACAAATTCATCAAATTATGCTCAGTATTTTTAATAACACTATGATTCTTATCAGTCTTTGTGACTTAAACACAAAGTTTGTTTATTACTACATCACAAGTTATCACATGACTTGGAAAAACAATTTGAAACAAGAGATGGGATATAAAATGCCCAGTACTCCTGTATCTTAACTCCCCTCTCTGGGAGCTGTCAAATGGGCCGATAATCAACAGATCAATATCACATGACTTTGTTCAGTATTAATACACATATTTAAGCAGTAAAATGTTAAGCACTATTGACAAATAATTATACACTATGTACAATATTATGCACTGCTATTTTTTGTAGTTTAAATACTAAATGTATTTTCATCAGTTAGTGTGAGTGAACCAAATGCTGGGCAAATTTGGTTGGCATCCCTAGGAGTGGATATGTTTTTGGTTGTACAGATACACAGACAAAATATCAATATTGACAGACATTAAATAAGAATTATAAACATAATATTATATTATTATTTACCTTGTAGAAGAGCAGCATGAAGTTAATCAAGAAAGCCAGTAATAGAGCCAGGTACTTGAAATTGTAGAAATTACGGGCAAACAAACTCTGAAATAAATAATAAAAGAAAATATTGAAGACATTTCAAAAGTAGAATAACACAAAGTGATTCTATATGTCCATAGTGATTACATTGTAGAACTGAAAATAATATCATATAATATGTTTGTTTGTTATATATATGATTAATATAATAACTGCAACATAATTACAATTGTGACAATGTAACACAACTTAAAGCTTTCTATAAACATACACACCCTCCAAATGCATTTAGTTTAACCACAACTTATACAAACCGCTAATTATATTCAGTTTTAGTGGATAAACATTGTTTTTCAAATGATATTTCAGTTTTATACAGCGGCTGGTTCACCTGACTGGTTTTCCTGGCCTGTATTCTTACCAGTACTAACATACCCTTCCACTAAGAACTGGTAATTTCTGAGAAATCCTCTGTATAGGGAGGAAAATTGCCATCTTTTGTCAAATATGCATGGAAGGGTACGACCTGTTGTGATCATGATTCGAACCCTTATCTTCAGATTACTAGTCCAGCACACTAACCACTAGACCACGGCCTATATAAATATATATGTTCAGCAACTTCAGCAGTTTTTGCCCAAAGTATTAATCACACAGGGTTTCAAAACACAAATGGCGAAGTATTATTCTATATTGATTCAAAAATGAAAGTCAACATCACAAATTCCCAACAGTATGTAAATAAGTAATTATTCATATAGCTATGAAGTGCCACAACACTATGCAGAAATTCATGTGTATTTTAACTCCAACAATAACAATATTGTAAAACTAATGGTAGAATAAGACAAATGCATTCCTCATGCGTAGTATCATCTTTGAATGAATGTTGAAACAAAATAAATATGTATAAAACAAGTACTGAATGATGGTATTTCAGTTCCTGTGAGCAAACTGATGCAAACATTGAAGTGAATAAAAATTAAACACATAGAAAAGTTTGGAGAGCA
The DNA here is from genome assembly GCA_964023205.1 of Lutraria lutraria. NCBI lineage: Eukaryota > Metazoa > Mollusca > Bivalvia > Venerida > Mactridae > Lutraria > Lutraria lutraria. The sequence goes on from OZ026834.1 coordinate 29,110,526, forward strand.
TTTTCAAAATACAGCTTTGCTATTGGTCCATTTATGACTGTGTCAAGAACTGACCAATCAAAAGCTTTGCTTTCAAAACAAGTAATCTCTGAGGACAGTCATAAATAAACCAAATCATAAGTTAACACCTATAATTATAAGACCTAATCTACTATATCTTTTGAAGGAAAACAATCTTACGCTATGTTATTATTAAGAGAGATATTGTTAGATATAGTTACTATAATTCTTTCAGTCATAAAGTATACATTGAAAGTCATTCTACTATAGCTCAACCATGTGTTTTGAACCATGATAATATTATTCAGAATAATCCACTAAGTCAAATAGGGGATATGGATAATTGGAACAAGTCTGACAGAAACATATTGATAACATAAATTTAATATGCTTAAGTACTGTATGTACCCAGTTGATTTAGTGCATTCTTCCTTCACGGGTCAGAAAACATGGTCGAGCCATACAGAGTCGGCATATTAACAGGTCACATGTTTTGGAACAAGTGGATACAATAGGCTTCAAATCAAGGGTACCGGTAATTCCATTAAGAGAAAGTTCACAAAACATACAAGATGATTTTAGTAATTTGTATAACATTTAATGCATGAAAGCTTAGAATTCCTTTGTCTGAAAGAAAACTTAGAATTCATACCAATTAATAGGTCAATTTTTGGCAAAGCTGAAAAAGGGGTCAAAAATTGGAAGAGCCTTTAGCACAATGGCATGTTTTTATAATCGAGGTTTGCTATGTATTTGGTAAAAAATCACAGTAATGCATCACAGGCATTAGTAACGGATCAGTGATGGCAAATTGTGATTAATTCGATATATACACTACATTTAACCCAAAATTAACTTAAATGAAAAGAATTGTTACAGAATTCGACTCTGTTCAGCTTATATACATGTAGATATATATACTATACTATATATGACTGCGCAATAAGGGTTAAAGTTATATGTGTTTTATATACAATTTATTACAATTTTTTCATCACAGGCCCGTTACTACTGCCTGCGTATTTCATGTGATTCAGCCGATTAAGGATATTGTACACAACATTTGGTATCTCGGTGAGGTAAAAACATGGCTGAAAGGAAATAATGCATCATGAGTTTTATTGAGCAAAGGTAAACATCATTGCTTTAAACAACAATAAGACATTCTAAACTGCAAAATATTTAAGCGCTTGTAATCGGAGCAGACACAAGAAGAAGACTTTGATTATATCTGACTAGCATTTAGGTAATTTCTCATCATTAGAGCTAAGAGCTCGAGAGTTTTCGTGAAGCCTGAAAAGGGGTTTTTACGATTTAAAAAAATGTTTCCCCTTGAGAGCACCTCCAAAATGGCCCATCAGACATTAACATTTACTATTATAAGACAAAACTGAAAAGATCTTGCCAAAGCAGCATAAAACACATTCAGAAATTTTGGATTAGATGAAGACAAACATTTGCATTTATTTAACATAAAAGGCTTGAAACTAGTGCTATCATTTAAACAGTCAATCTGAAAATCTGCTTAGCTGTGTCGTATGATTATTTGAGGTCCTTAGATGTAGAAAAATTTCCACTAGAATAGAATGTCAATCTCAAAACCTATAAATTGCAAGGCCTAAAAATTCAAAAAATAATCAATCAGTTTTGAAAATACAAGACTGATGTATACCATAAACACGGTATTCAAAAGCAGTGAATTTTGATCACATATAAACTGTTGTTACAAGCAATGACTGAGGTCGGGGAGAGGCAAGTGATAGTTAAAAGTGATAAAAGATTCTGATTAATATATTGATGGTTACCCCAATACGCTGTAGCATCATCTGAAAAGTGATAAATTATCACAACATATAAAGCCAAAAACTAAACTACATAAAGCATACACTCATCTCCAGATCTCTAAATAATTACCCAGGAGTTAAAAAGAACAGCATACTGTATTTTCATTTATTTTCATTGGGCTCAATTTTCGTGGTTTTTACTAAAATGGCTATTTCATGGGGACATAAATTCGTTGATTTTGATTTTTGAAAGAAATGCCTTATCTCTGCATTTAAATTCGTGGGGATTTGATTTCGTGGATGAGCCGACCCATGAAATTAAATCCCCCACGAAAATTAATGATTCCACAGAATTATTTAAAATTCATAAAATTAACACAAGGGAGTTGAATGGAATAGCGAATTGTCTTTGGACTTTGTAAACAAACTCTGGGGATTTGAAAATAATAATTGTTGTTCTTGAGACCTTCAAGGGAACACTGAGGCATTGAGAAGAGAAGCACGTAATAAAATGAAATCTTAAAACTACACTCTGGTGTCAAACAAACTAGAATTTTAGTTTTGAGATCTTGAGTAATGAAAAAGAATGGGCATATTAATTTAAGAAAAAAAACACTGGAGTGTTGAAAACAATAGCATAATGTCATCTTTAAAAAAATCTATTTCTTGTGGCACTTAAGATTGTACTACATTTTAATTGCAGTCAAACCTGTAAACAATTAAGGCCACCCTTTGGAAAAGACCTTAATCGACAGGTGGCTTTTATTTTGAGGTCATTTTGTTCTAAATGGTTAAATGACAGTTTTTTAAAAGAAGGCCTTTGTACAGAAGTGGCTTTTTACACAGGTTTTGCAGTGTATGTGTGTGTGCAATAGGCAAGTGCTAGGTATATAATGCAGGATTAAAACACAATGTGTGATAAAATTGCACTGATTTTCAGCACAGGTAAAAACTAACAACATAACCAATCTGCAAATCTAAACTTGTCCATAAGACCTCTTAAGAACTCATGTTAACACAAGAGCGCCGCAAGCAGTGCCAGCGTTTGTCTGTTCAACAGCTAGCAGGACAGCTTATTCAAATGTGATTTTTCCCTATTCACAAGACATGAGTAATTACATACGCTTCTTCAGATCAATAGCATAAAGAAATATCAATGACTACCAGGAATATTTTCTTTAAAAAATCAGAAACAATTTACTAAGATCTAAAACAAACACACACATTTTGAAACCAACAATGCATTGGTTAAGGATTTCTTGAATACCAGTCATTTTCAAATTCTACAAAAAAATACCAATTTCAAATAGAAATAGAACAAATGGTTAAGTTGCACCACATAAACTGATTGGTTAAACAATGATACATACCAAGATATATTTTCCATAATCAAAACTCTTTGTTTCATATGGGACTTCATCCTCCGGATCAACAGTAGGCTGACCATTGGTTATTGGGGTTGAGCCACCACTGCAATAAAATCATTAAATACATGTACAAGCTAGTCATGGGTGGTCATTAAATAAAATTGGAATTGAGCTAGTAAGATTTCAAGGAGCATCTGATAGATAGGAGGGTTGATCCAACGATACTAGGATGACAAAAACTTTTGTCTGATTTTTTTAAAAAGTTATACATCATCTTAAACAGCAATCCAATCACTTTCATTGAAAAAGAAATTTGATATTAAACACAAAACAGTGTTCAAGGCATCACAACTATAAACCTTTTTTTGTTATTTTCTGTTTTATGCCACTAACCAGTGCTGCTGGAGATTTACACAAGCTGCGTGTACTTCCAAGAAATCTTAATTACTAGTAATCTGAAAATAATACAGTATTAAACATATTTTAGAATATGTTTATTAGAAACACAAAAATATCTTTAAAACAATGCTCACATTTGTGACGATCCATACGGAGTTTGCATGCCTATTTCTGGCTCCATCGGCTTTATGTCTGCCTGAAAAATGACAAAATATAGAGATGATTAAAAACATTCTGTAATCTCAAATATTTATTCGAAATATTCCATTCAAAAACAAAAATTGCTGGATATCAATTATATACTGACTTCTTATTAAGTCAGTTGATCTGAATGGAAGTGTTGGCGAATTACATGGGTCAAATGTGCGACACTATATCTCTAAGTATAACACTGAAATTAAAAATAATAATGGAGTGTTTCTTTAAAACAACATTATGTACATTCATTACAGAAATGTTCTTACCAGTAAAGATGTAGGTTGAGTGGCCGTGGTTGTCTGACTAATAGATTGGCTCTGGCTTACACCTTCGTCACTCATATCTACACTCGACTGGCCAGATAACGGCTGCTTAGCCTCTGTGAGGCTGACACTAAAAATATAAATCAGTCTTCAAATAATAAATATTAATCACTTATCGAGTAGAGTGAACGATATGAAGATCATTAACCCTGAACACCAAATACATTCAAACCTGTGTTTGCAGAAAAAAGGTCATGCTGCTAAAAGGAGATTTTTAAAAAAAAACATCACTGATTATAAAGAACTGACTTCTGAATAAAGGCAATCTGTCAATAGAGGCCACATGTTTGTCTTTCCAAAGGATGGCCTTTCTTCACAGGTTTGACACTATTAATAATAAACAAGAATCCCTTATAATTATACATCCCATCCAGTCTGAGAAACATGTACCTAAATTTATTTCATAATCCTCTAACTTATCCAGTGTGTCCAAAAATCATTTCAAAATTAATTCATCCTTGTATACATACAAAAAAGATGTTACAGGTGTGTCTATAAGGAATGTTTGGTACTAAATCATGAAACACGAAGCTGCATTCAATAAACACATATGTCAAAGTAAAATTGTACCGAGAGACAAACACAGCAATGCCCCTGGAATAAACAAGTGATCTGTCAACATGGTTTAAAATAGTTGTCTAATAAAATATCTTCACCTTATATGTACTGAGATTTGAATTTATGTTTTGTAGTTATAGCTTACGTTTGTCCTTCTTCCCTTTCTTCTTTAGTTATGGCCACTCCAAACGCTATAACCGGATCAGCGGTTTCTATCTCCATGTTTGGAACGAGCGGTTTACTATCGACAGTAGGAGTTGGCGGGCCAGGAAGGGCCAGGGGCCCAGTAGGTACTGCGCCAACATCACCGTCATCTCGCTCACCCATCATCATGTTTATAACAAATCTGCAGAGTGTCCTACAAAAAAGAAGAAATATGAATTTTCAAGAGATTCAGAATATAAAATATACAGTGCAACCTCTAGAGCGACCCTCTCTTGAGCAACAACCTCCCATCAACAACAGTATGTTTTTTCCCACCACATGATTTAACTCTCAATAACATAGTTTTGCTACTCCGAAATAGTGTTGCTTTTGAGACATAGGCATCTGATTGGTTACTTTTTGATGTAGCCTATGACTGACCAATGGCAAAGCAGTACACATATCCTATAACCAAAACATCCCAATTATGCAACACTTCATACTCATTACTAGAACACACAACATACGATGAAAAAAGACATAAAAGAAGCTTATATGCAAATTTTTTTAAGCCAACCTAAAAGATTTAAAAAATATTAAAAATTAGAAATAAATAAAAGTAAGCTGGCCTCCATGGTCAAAGTCTTTGACTTTTAATCACTAGCGCTTCATCGCTGCAAGTTTGAATCTCACACAGGACCAGACAAATTACACATATGAGGAAGCTGTCCGGCTAGCTTACACAAGTTTGATGGTTACTTCCCAGGTAGAATTGGGGTCTTTATCAAAAGTTAAAGCTGAAAGTCACCAAATGACCTTGGCTATTGGTGTGATGTTAAACCCAAGTGAAAAACAACAACAACAACATGAAATACGGAATAAGTTACAATAATAATCAGGGCAGGGGCGGCAAAATCAATTGTCTGTATTGCACAGGTTGCCTGCAACCTGTACGGACAAGTGAAAATTTTGAGAATTTACTATATAAATATCACATGGACAAGTTGAGAAATGCTTCTGGCAAAACAGACAAGTAAGTCAAAATCAGATTTTGCCAGCCCTGCAGGGGTGTTATTTTTTCACATAGTTACATAGAAGACTACATACCATGTAATATGGAAGAGAACATTCATGAGCAGGAAGGCAATTTTAAAGTTGAGCTTCAGTAAAGCTACAAACAATTGCCAGTAAGTCATCTTGCGGAAAGTTCTGTACGACGTGCGTAGATTGGACATCGTAAACAGAGACAAAAATGCTCCAAAACCATCCTTGACAAAGTTGTAACCCATTTTCACTGGTTCAAGGACTCTGGAATAAATCAAATTAATACTGATTTCATGCAATGTCCAATGTGAAAATAAAAATAATTATACCAATCTTTATGTAGTCAATAACCTTCCTGAAGAGTTACAGTCAGAACAGAGTAAATTTAGAAACAATTTATCACAAAATATAAAAATCATGAACAACATTATTAAAACCTTTTGGGTAAAATATTTGTGAGCATATTATGAAACAAGAGTGCCAGGTCACAAAATATGCCCATCAAGGGCCATAACTCGTAAGTGCTTGGGCTGGTAATCGAACTTGACCGAGATCTCATGACCATAAACATTTCCACCAGGTTTGCTGAGGATCCGAATAAAACTGTTTGAATTAGAGAGCAGACACCATTGTGAACGAAACCCGAACCTGCCCGCCGTGGGTGTTCCCATATACGACCCGTTTTTCAAACAGTCGTATGAAAATGGTTGCTATGACAACTCACCCTCCTCGAGCTTCACCAAGGTTACCACTTCTAAGCGCAGCAATTCTTTGTTCTTCAGCGCTAATACTTGTTGCATGTTGCATCTGTAAATAGAACATGAATAATTGTTGCTTATCACAATGTAGAATTATAACTGATATTCCAATCTTAATACAGTAGAAACCACTTATTGATCTGTGAAAGGAGGTGGAAAATAATGTAGCCAATGCAGGGCTCAAACTTTTGACCTCTAGTTTGCAACTCAGATGCTTTATCAACTGAGATAATCGGGCTGTGCCAATTTATAACTACAAGTACTATATACAATACTGATACAGAACAAAACTGGCCATTTTTTACACAGTTTCAGCCATGTGACAAACATATTTCTATTCATAAAATTTAATGCCTCTATACGAAGCTAACAATGTTTTCACTTGTCTACAATGGCGTAACAATCAACACAATCACACATGAATCAAATACAAACAAAAATTGAATTTTTTACCTCAAAGATTGTATCTTCACAGAAATTGACAAAACTTTCTAATTTCTCCTTGTCACCTCCCTCATTCACAACACTATGTAAGAAAGATCTTTTAGATTCCTGAAAAAAAATACAAACAAAAAATAAATTAAAATTTCCATTTAATCACATTTAATTGTAAGATTTAGGTACCTTTAAAATCATCATGTTTTCACAATATCCAGCATAATAATAGGTAACCTGTTATTCAAAGATACATAAATTATACCACAAAGTCAAACATGTGCTTAAAAGAACCTGCTTACAGTGACCAGACCACTAGGAAAAATTATTTATAATTCAAGGGTTGGTATTTTATTCTTAACTGTTTAAATAAAGACCAGATAAAAACAAGATGTGTTTTTAAAATACAAAGCCCTTTCCAGGTGACCTTGACCTTTAACCTACTGAAGTTAAAATGCTAAGGTACTGTAGAGGTTGTCATGAGGAACCAACATATGAAGTTTGATGACTATAGGTGGAAGCATTTTTATTTCATAGGCGAGGTTAAAGTTTGGTACAAACGAACAGACAGGCCAAAAACAATATACATGTACCCTGATCTATCTATACAGGGCCATAGAAATAAGTTCTTTATGTTAGCTTTTACCAAATCATATCTTAAAAGATGTTTGAATAATTTACCTTGATCTGTGGTTTCTCCCATTGGTCAATATGGGATTGTTTGATTTCAAAATAGACTCTTTCAATTCTGTTAGCTCCGCCCATAATCTCAATTCTACCCAAATAAGGCTGGAAGTATTCCATTACGCATCGAGCCTTCTCTAAGAATCTCTCCAATCTGTTAAATACATTAGCACATTATATGAACACCATATAAAAATATATCCAATACATTCAGAATGAAACAGTAATTTACTTCAATATGATGGCGTGATCAATTAAGACCAATTAGTATCTTCACATCCTCGCATCCTGTAAACTCAGCAGAGAGTCTATATCAAATACCTGAGCCATATCTAACAAATTAGCCGCCAGTAAAATCTGGTCAAAAGGTTTATATCTAATTTTTAATTAATTTATTTGGGTTCAAAGCCATTTTTCAAACAAATTTCAGTTATAATTATACAGATGCCGATTCCACTAACAAATTTTCCAGGATGGTATTCTAACCAGTACTAACACAACCTACCACAAGGAACCAGTAACTTCTCCACATGTGGAGGAGACATTATTGTCTAATTTTCACGGAAGGGTGTGACCTGTGGCATCTGGATTGCCAGGTTACAAATCCAGCACATTAAGCACTGGACCACGGCCATCTGATTTCTAAATCCAATTCTAAAATCTCAAGCCATTGATTGGTTCAACTAATATACAGTCTTAAAATTAACCAATAGCAAAGCTTAATTCTAACTACGGGTCTCAAAACATTATGCATGTTGTTGAAGTTACCTCGGATCATTAGGCATATGTTCTGAGAGGTTGGTCAACAAAACAGCCATGGTGAAACCAATATCCTTGGCTGGATTATGGAACCTGTCAGTGAATTCATTGAAGTCAACTTTACCATCCTGGTTGGCATCTACACACATCATAATGTACTCAATCTCCTCCCTGTGAATTAAGACATTTAGAAATTAGAAAATATGCTTCACCTCTCTGCAACAGTATCTAACTGAGCCTATGGCATTAAAGTGATTTTAGAAAATTTTATATAAACAATTTGCTGTTAAAGAATCAAGGGAGTTAATTAATTAAGTCAATTAATTTACAAGGTCATTAAAGACCTCAGATACCAAATTAACATTAAAGCTAACAAAATGAATAAATTTAACAGATATCTATAAATGAACTTGGCAATTGAGACCATTCAATACACAATATCAATTTCAGTCCAGAATCTATTTCTTCGGAATAGCTTTTCTATAAAATCTGTGACACACGCTCTTAAGCATGTTAAGTCAAACATAAGCGCATGCATGCCTCTATCAAAATATCCACAGATTAGGAGAAAAGTGTGCACAAGAAATCACAAAATGTCCATTTCTTTCAGCAAAAACATCATAAATAACTACTGTATCTATCAGTTAGACGTTAATTCAAACTATGTTTTAAGACTGCATTTGGGAATTTGTGACAAATTCAATAAATACAGCTACAAGAACTAATACAAGATGTGGAAACATTTGTTAACAGTGAATTTACTACTTTATGAATCATGGCCCTTTATTCACAAAAAAAAAACAGAATCATGTACTAGATCATACTTGACACAAAATTTTCAATAAAATTCATTTGATCTAAGTATTAACTTAGTACAAGACTTCACTCTATTTTTTCAACATAATTTGATTTTTGAGTCAAAACATGAATAAATAAAATTATATGAATCAAATTTAAGACAAACTTATGGTAAATAAAATCTCAAATATTGGTAATTAAGTAAATACATTGTACTAAATTGAGTAAAGACAGATTAAAGAATAAATGTATTTGCAAATAAGGGACCTTGAATGTCTGAGACAAAAATGTACATACATAAACACAAACATGTTAAACCATGCAAAGGATCTCATATTAGAGGTGAAGAAAGCATGTGGTAAATGTATCTTGAGTGGACGCAGGGAGTTGGGTAGGTGGGGTTACGTAACATCCTTGATTTGCTACCAGTGAATAAAATGAAGAATGTAAAACCATACGGAACAAATTAAGCAGAAACTCTGGATAAGGGTAATGCAAAAAAGGGTTTGTACCTGCTAAGGGCAAGTAAAGAAGAAGTGTAGGGGTGAGTCACACATCAACCAATGCTTAGCATTTTAGGAAAGCCAAAATCTAACAACTCTTCAGAATGGAGAACAATTTGAATGCAAAGGGGGAGGAGCCAAAGATGGCTATAACAGTGTAGCCCTAACTACCTGGAAACCAGTACTCAACCAGCCAAGAAACGTTTTGAAAACACACTGAATTCCAAATCTAATGACTTCATGTCTACTAGACATTTTAGTCTTTTCAAGGCAAACTCACTGCCATGAAGACTAAAGACCAAGCAATCACATGGGCTTGGCCAGAACATAAACAGAAGTCATGAAAAATGGCCGATCAGTAACCAAACTTACCCAGAGTAGAGTTTTTGAGTTTCAAGTGCATTTTTAAACTCTTTATGTGAAATACAGCCATCTTTATTGGTGTCAAATTCCTACGAGAACAAGTGAACAGAATGATACTTCAAATTAATAATTGCGCTTCATGACCAAAAGCTGAGGCTGCCTGTCAATTGCTTGGTACACAACTATTGTAACTACTTCTACCTTGGAGGTTAGTTACAATAATTTTACACAGCATGTCCATACCAGCAGCAGAAGCAACGTAACATATTGTTTGGCAAATATTGGGAACCTTAAGGTAATTAAAGGCCTTAAGGCCCTGGTTCAACCCCTCCTAGTCACCAACAGCAGGTCTGAAAACTGATCCTTTTTTAACAAGGGCAGGTTAGATCCAATACATAGATACAATTAAACATGCCTGTCAGAAGGACGGTCAAAAAAAAAAAAATATATAGATCTAATATAAATAAAAAATATTAAAATATATATATAAATACAAAATAAAGTACGCAGCTGCAAAAATCAGCATAAAAATAAAGAAAACAGAAAAGAAAAAGACGGGAAAGAATAAATGAAATGTTTGTTCGCTTTGGATGACAACACAATAATGAACACTTGCTCTGAGGACGTAAAACTATGTATGTGCAGTTAACTTTTGTCTGTTCACAAAACTAAATATACTCTATGCAGGAATGGAAACTTGACATACAATGTAATACTGTGGTATCCTTGTTTGTAGATTTATCAGTGTTTTAGATATGTGGCAAATAGCTTACATTATGGCCACAACAAAATTAATGAATCTTAAAAATTAACACTGGTATGGCCAAATTACATAGCTTAATCAAACATTATGAGCCATTTTAAGAAGTTTCAAATGTTGGATACAAAAAATAAACCAGAGCTGAACTATACATGATACTATAAGGTAAGACAATAATGGCTACCACAGTATCATCGATTTTGACTTATTTGTCAAGATGTTATTCATGAAAACAAAAAAATAGGGCTCAACTAAAAAACTACCAGAGTAATACAGACAGAAACAGATAACATAACTACCGGTAGTGTCAACCGTTAATAAATACCAAAAGTCTAAGGTTTGTACTTATACAAAATATAAACGCATCCATTAAGTCGCAAAACATCGACTAGGACCAAGGGAGGTAACTTACTTAGAGTACGTTTTTTGCGCTACGAGTGCATTTTTAAACTCTTTGTGAGATATGCAGCCGTCCCCATTGGAATCAAATTCCTGAGATAAAATGCAATGTATATGATATATTGACAATATTAGACAACAAATGGAAAGAGGAATGATATACCGGTACTCCAGTATAGTGGTATATACAAATGATGTCGAATGGTACATACAGATGGTTTCTCTCCAAACAGGAACTATATCACGTACACAACATAAAATCACTAACACTAACATTATATATATTAACATATATAAACAACTAACTTGCTGCTTCAGTGAATATACACCTTTGTTGCTACAAGTTTCCATTAAATCTTAAACATACTTTTTTATGTTCGTCATACATTATGCTCATATTTGCCAAGAACTAACAGGTTGATGTAATCTAGCTACCATCATTGAGCGGCAAATTAAATATGGGCTTAGAGAACAGAACAGATTTTAACTATTGAGAACTTGGCCAAATCATAGACAGGATAGTAAGAAAAGAGATTTTTTTCAGTTGTGATCCGTTACATGTTGTTTTTCAACAGTATGGACAAACAACCAATACTGTACAATGAAGCTTGTCTTCATGCAAACTAAGCTGTACCTTACAATCAAGATATTATGTCAGTTCAATACAGAAAGGAAAAGTTTATAGTCAGCCATTGTGTAGTTGAGATGTGCAGAACTTTAAAAAAAACATTGATATAATTATTATGAGAAGGGAGTTTTTTTCAATCAACCACTAAAAATCATGTTACTCCAAACATTATATGGAAATATGCTTAACCATTATGTGGATCAAGCATAACTCAGTGAATATATATTAGAATAATATATGCCCATGAAATATATACATATATAATAGTAACAAAGATAGATATATGTGAGAAAGAAACAGAATATAAGTGCCAAACTGAGTAGCATTTTGTATCACGATTATATGTGTACACATACATACACTAAATATATGTGATATATTAGAAAGATATATTGTGAACAAACTGGTTTGTGAAATATGCCTCCAAATAGATAAATGTATGAAGATTTGTTAAATTGTAAATTTTAAAGCTTATGAAGTTAAAGCAATAAGCTCATATGATAAGCAGAGTAGGAATCTGGTAGGTTTTGAGCAATAAGTCCAAGAAGCATTCTGACGTGGATATGTGTTTGTAAACATGGGTATATCAGAAAGAAGCGAGTCAGAAAGAAGCAAGGATCATAATTATAGAGAAAATATGAAAGTTTCACCCAAACTGTTTGTACTATTTAATGTGACTTGTCAGAATATTGTCATCATCATACTAACACACAAAGTTGCCATGGAAACCAATTTTTGTGACAATATCCTATGAGGTCTGAGAGTGCCGTGCCAAACAAGTTGGAACATCAAACCTTTGGTTTTACATAATTTTATATACAGTTGACAATATTAAGTACAGAGAGAGCACACGCCAATCAATATGGTACTTCAGGCAATCAGCCGGCAGCAGAAGACGAAGCAGGCGCAGTTGATTCCGCCACCAGAACAATACAAGTTTATTAAGCATAGCAAGTTTACATTCAACTTTGTGTACACAATCAATTATAAAAAAAACTTGATTTTCATTCTCGTGTATTGAAATCTTAAAAGTAATGAGATGGAAATTATTGCGAAACACCGAAAAACAAGATGGCTCGAAGTTTTTTAAACAATGATATGAGTACACTAAGTTCACAATAGAAACGTACAAATATCAACACATTGCCAAGTCATGAAATTAACACATCATGAAATTTACTTTAAAGACATGAATTTCCATGACACGGCATTGTGTTTTACACCAAGAAACAATGCAAAATATACTCTGAAGGACATAAAGACAAAATATTTATTGGATATTGAAGTCAGACCGACCGTGAATACATCTTCTGTGCTTCCATGGCACGGCGGAATTCTTTGGCAGAAATGTACCCATCTTTGTTTGTATCAAATTCCTATAGAGCAGCATAAATTATTGAAATATGATGATAAAAATGATTTCATAGCCAAATCATACTTTATTGATATATCATATCAAAACATCAAGCCACATTTCAATACCCTGGTACATATAACTTTATTCTAATCATTTCAACTTTTCATGAATTCAAGTAATGGCCAGACTCAGTATGAAAAAAATAACATGGCCTAAGGTTATAAAACTTGAGAACAGTCTCCGAGCTCAAATCTCAATTCCATTCTCAAAGTATTATGGCTAAAAATATAGAGCAGATTAATGTATTCAAATATGTTCAGATAATTACTAATGTATCAATAGCATCATTATTCTCTGACCATAATTAACTAAGAAACTTTAAGACAAGATTTTAGATCTGAGATTGGAGACAAATCTCAAGTTTTATAACCTCAAGCCCTGGGCGCTGTTCTTGACAAGTACAGATACAATAAATTGACTGCAACTATGGTACATGTTAGAATTCTTTTGTAACTGTCTTCATAGAAAAATTTGTTTCTTCTTAACTTTTAAACACTTAATTTGTATGACAGGTATATAATTGTGCACAAATTATGAATTGTTAATAGAACAGGACCCTGTTCTCACAGGCAACCAAGTTATCAAAATGAGGCTTGAAATGTTTCATGTGAACAATAATTTAGTAATTATTAGCTGAAACAAAATATTGATTTATTTTATGAGAAAAAATGAAAAAAATATACACATACTAGCACCTGAAAACTGAAGTCATCGTTATTAGGTACATCAGATTAAATCAAATGTTACAATGAATTTTGTTAAAAAAATAAAAAAATAATACACAAATCTGTAACATGATTATATTCCGACCTTTTAGAATTTAAAAACAAACCAGAAAAGAAACAGTAAGCAATTCAATTATCGAGTCATAGATTTAGCTAAATCCTATTACATGTATTCCTAAATATCCTGTAATCACAGTACCGGTAAACTTATCTATCATTGAAAACAGAACAAGACACTAAATGTATATACAGTACAACCTCTCCAGAGCGGCCTTCTGTTGAGCAACAACCTCCCTTCAGCAACAGAATGATTTTTTTTCACAATGCATGATTAAACTATTAATTTAACCTCTCTAGAGCAACAACCTCTCAACAACAACATGTTTGCTACTCCCAAAGGGTGTTGCTTTGGAGAAGTTGCACTGTACATAAATTAAATTCAATTATGAATTAAAACACTTAACTTAATATAATCAATTAAGTATGGTTTAAATATCTATAACAAGACAGAATCTTACCAAGAAAGCTTCAGATGTTGTCAAGTCTTTCATTTTCAAGAAAATGTCGAAGAATTTCAGGATCATCTAAAAACATCAATGAAATTTGTTACAGAACAGCAGTTCATCATCAGTCATGACTTATTACTCAAAATTGGTGGTAGTAGAGCTCTAGTAAAAGTCACAGGCTAATCGGCATGTGATAAGAGAAAAATAAAGTTTCAAAAAAAAAAAGTATTTTTTTCACCATATATATATTATAGATATACATGGTAAATAAAATTATTTTTTTAAAACTTTTTTTGCTGTTATCACACGCCAGTAGCCTGTGGTAAATAGCCTATTGAATAACCAAAATGACAAAGTTTTAGAATACATTTATACTTATTATAATGACAAATTAATTAGCACTTAGTAACCTTATTTTTTACAAAATAATAACACACAATAAGCCATAAGTAAATAGAAGAAAATCATGACATGTGACTGGAAATAAATACATATGCATAAACCACTCATGAAGAACCATTTGTCTATTACCATGTAATAGCATCATTCCAAACTCACTTTATTTAAGTGCTTAATACTTAAGAGAAATCCATTAAAAACATGAGAATGACATGAAAAGTATCACAAAAACATTCTTAACAAGTATTCAGACCAACTAAGGAGCTCCCTTCACAGGCATAACACCAGTAAATTCATGAATAACTCTTACCTCTACATTACTTGAAGACTCTACCAGAGTATCCACCATCTGTTTACCAATAGGTCCATTCATTACATTACCTAAATAAATATTAGTATAAATATTAATACACAACAATGATATCTACGTAATGTAACCTCTCCAGAATGGCCCTCTCTTGAGTAACAACTTCCCTTTAACAACAACATGATTTTTTCCCACTGTACAATTTAACTATTAATTTAACCTCTCTAGAACAACAACCTCTCAACAACAACATATTAATGTTGCTACACCCAAAGGATGTTGCTTTGGAGAAGTTGCACTGTACAATGATAAGAGGGGCTGCCAGATTGATTTATAATGGTCTTTGACTAGTAATCACTAGCCTCTCACTGTTGTGATTTCCAATCCCAACCAAGACTAAACAAATTTCACATCAGAAGAACATGTCCAGCTAGTATACTGAAACTATACACTTATCTTTGCCATATAACAAAAATCTGTTTGTATGTGCATTAGAAGCAGAACATATTTACCAAGTGTTGTTTGTTTGAGTTTTACGCCCCTTTTAAAATGGTCAGAGTCACATGAGGTAGACATTTTACCTAACCATCATTCCTGGGAAGAACCAGTACTAGAATCCCATCCTCCGTAAGCAACTGCCTACTTTCTCAAATAAAGAGACATTGTCGGTAGTTGGGATCGAACCCCCAACCCTCTATCAGTGAGAGGTTTTTTGCCATTGTTATACAAAACATGATTAAAAATAATGATCAAAATTTGAAAGCACACAAAACCTACCTTCTAACATGGAGAGTAACATGATCATCATTTCTTTCTGTAACTCCATGAATTCTCTCAACAGCTCAAGCTGATCAGAGTCCTAGAAACAGTTTAATGTACAAACATACAATACTAAATACTGTACTAGTTATAATGAGATAGACAATAATTCGAGGGTTCAACGCAACAGTGTCGTAACTCATACTGAAATAAGAGTAAGTTACAACAGTGCTGCACTGAGCCCTCGATATTGTAGATTATTGCAGACCATAGTAAAATACCTGGGACTCATTATAAAATATTGAAGACCATACTAAAATATTGCATATTATTGTAATACTCATTCTGTTGCAAAAAGCAACAGAATAATACAAACTATTTAGTTAATACAAGTCCCAGACCCAACATATCGAGGGTTCAACGCAACAGTGTCGTAACTCATATTGAAATGAGAACAAGTTACTACAGTGTTGCGCTGAGCCCTCCATATACAAAACTCATGTAGATAACATTTTTGAAAGATTATCTTAAAAGAACAAAACAAAATCAGCTTTGAACTGAGCAATCATCAAGAAATCAATGGTCCAAATCAATTACTGATCAGTAATTATCAAGCATGTAAAACACTGTATGAATACTGGAACAATGAACTTACCCTTGACAATTTTTCTTGCATGTGAGCAAAGATATACAGAAAGCCACCAACAGCATCCCACAACCTACTGTGTGCCAATGTCAGCTGATTCTGTGAGCATGGACCCTGAATGGTAGATAAGAAAAATGCAATCCATGTTGAATATCAAGAGTTTTAAGCAAAATTAAGATAACTTATGTTCAATAAAGAAGCAAGCAAAATTATTTGCATGAAAAAAAAATTGTGCCAATAAAATTCATGGAAAATTTTTTGTAAATACAATTAGAGTAGAATGGCTGGAAATTTGTATTGAGATTTGTGTCTGAAACAAAAATAGACAACCATTGATCTTAACTGAGATTTTTTACTGTGTGCCTGATGCAAGTCCATGAACAAAGCATGTCACATTTTTTTCAATGATATTTCAGACCTAATCAGTTTTCCTGGACTCTTACTCTAACCAGTACTAATTTACCCTTCCATTCCACATGGAACATCTCCAATCTTTACATAATTTATGGAGGAGAATAACCATTTTTGTCAAATTTTCATAAATGGGTATGGCCTACTGCGACCAAGATTTGAACCAGTATTGCCGAGTTACAAATCCATACAGGACCATGGCTGTAACCACTAATAAAAATATACACAGACAAGCTACAATTAATTAACGATAATACCTGAACGTATTCAGTCAGAGAGGCGAACACTTGTTTGGAGACCATGATGGCACGACAGAAGTTTTCCTTGCCAGCGGCATCGATTGTATCCTTCCCGGAGTAATGCCAGTAGAAGTCCATGATAGACTCTTGTAGACGTAGAAGATAATCAACAGTACTGATGACAATGTTCACTGTAGTATTGTTACCTGCCTGGGTTCTGAGGTAATTCTGGAATTCTGGGAAGAAAATAAAAGACATTTAGATATTTTCTACGGTTTAACATATAACACAGAATAATTAGAATTCTCTATAGATATAATACTTCTTGCTGACTAATTATATCATGTTGACCCACTAACAAAACAGAAAGAATATAAGAAATAAGATTTTTTTCACAGGTGAAATTTTCCAATAAACAACAGAGAATACATATTAAACATTCCCTCACACAATCAAAGTACTGCTACAACTTACCAAGGTTGTGACCTTCACAAAGAAGTTGCAGGAATCGGAACAATTTACAGATAAATTCAGCGTCATGAAGGTTCTTCTCTCCGGGTGAAGAATCGGAGCTCATACCCAGACCTTCAGCTTTGTTGGTTCTTTCAAATGCATCAAGGTCCAACACGCTAATGGTACACAGAAATATAAAATAAGATTCCATTTAAACACAGGGCTCTCATTTAGAATTTGATTAAAAGATATAAAGGCTCACAGGCATTGTAATACATAAATGAGCAATAAAGCATCTACCTTCAACAAGGCTGGCAGTTACTTGCAGAGGGTGCAGAATCTGTTTTAGTTATATTTAATATTCTAATAATACATAGAATGATTCAAAGAAAGGAATGGGGTCCAGCTTACCTGCATTGTTGCATTAATCCAGCTACAGAAGCAAAGAATCCCACATCCTTCTTATCTTTAAGATGTTTCAACATTCTCTGCAATAGAATCAAACATTGATACGTATAAGGCTGAAATAACTTCATACGATTGATAACCAACCTGATGCTTTAAGCTATCAGTACCTTATGCAGTGTTTTCATTAAAAACTGTCAAATATTGAGTAATATCCTTCCATAGAAAATTTTATGAAAGATCAATGTAAATTTAAATGATTATGAATGCAAGGATGAGTATACAGATATGGTAATTGTCTTACTGTATTTTACAACCATTAAACTAATGGTCAGCATACATACACTAACAGGTACTGTCAAACCCATGCTGACAGCTGCAATTCTGAGAATAAAGGCCATTCGTTGATGATTTAGAACAAACTGACCTCTGAATAATGGTCATCCCAAAGGGTGGCCTTTCTTTACAGGTCTGGCTGTAAGTATTATGTATAATGATGATGGTGACTATTGTTCAGCACTGTTTTTGTCTAATCAAATTCAAATTAAGGGAATTCGTATGTATTATGACTTATCTTTTGTACGATTGAATAATTCTATTTTGTACATACCTTTTGCACATCAATGTTACCGCCTCTCAATAAAGATATACCAGCTTCTATGGTATCTGATATCATTGGTCCAACACAACCTGACAGTAGATAATATAATACATTACACTATTCATTTCTAACCATCTCCATATCATACATTATACTATAGAACTTTCTTTTTACCATCTCCAATGTATGTCATTCTAAATGACCATAATACAGAGGTTTCAAAGTACACAACACAATATAAACAGTAGTAAAACTTATCAAAATGAGTACCTCATTAAAGTGACCACTTAGAGTCAGACTGGTTTTCAATTACTCCTCTGCATATGCTATACAATATAACTGACATGTATGTACTTACAAAACTTCACAAATAAGTTCAAAATCATCAATTTAAACAATAAACTAGAAATGTGCCTGGATGATATGAATGCCCCATTGAGAGCAGGGACCGTAACTCCTGTGAAAATGTTTGGATTCTAATGGCAATTGGCCTTAACCTCTATCTTATTATTATACACCCTTATGTGAAATATGAAACCAATCCATGATACATTTCTTGAGTTATCACTCGGAAACCAAAATTTGAACGGACCGAATGAAGGACAGACACGGGTTTCCGTCATTTTGAATAACGGTGGTTACAATAATAAACAAACTCTTCAAAACCAAATGCATCATTAAATAAATACATATGCCCCCAGTGGCAGGTTGATTTAACCTCAGAATGATGGATTATCAGATACAAGGCAATCACTATATGCATCATTAGATGCTAGGGGGATCATGTAAACCCTTTTTCTTCATCAGAAAATTATCCAAATATCAGCAAAACTTCTATATACAGGAAACTAAGAATATCAGGGGTGTCAATAGTGCGGAATTTAAAATCCTGAAAATCATATGCGGCCAACCATTTTTGCCAAACAAGAGGCCTTCAACCACAATATGTCCAAACACAGTTTTTACTGAAGAAAATCCTTCAGAGCAGATTGAATTGACCATAACTTTGCCATTTCTTGAGATATTTTCATCAAATAACTTTTAATTTGCTCAGAAAGCATAGCTATTTCAGGACAGCTATCCGGATATATCCGAATATTGTCACCCCTTGAATATAAAGTAATGGTGATAATACCTCTGCAAGCACTAATGTACAACAACACCATCTCAGCGGCACCACGATCAGCCAGTCTCGCTTGTTCCGACAATAACTGTTGTTTCTCCATTTCTTGTTCCTGAAGATATGTAACAACATCACACAATTAAAACCACCATAAACACGAGATAATGGCCTCCAATATTCAATATCTTAATAAGTGTTTCAATTAAATGCAAACAAACAGTAGATCGACGCCCTGCTCCTGGGTTAATAAACCAGTACTGTTGCCATGGTTACGCAAAGCAATCAACAACTTAAATACTAGTCTCCGTAACTTACCATTGGATAGTGCGATTACATTTCCTAAATCCACGAATTAAAATTAATGTTTTAGTGCTGATTTAATAATCATGCCAGTTAATACATGTATATTAATTATATCATGAAAAAATAATAAATTATAATAATAACTGGAATGGTTATATCAGACATTGTAGAAAATAATTCAGGCATTCCATACGGTAAAATACATTTTTATCAAGCATGTTAGAACTATACAAGGGAACATAAAATAGGATCATTCAATAATCTTTAAGGAAACATTGAATGGAGTTAAAATTAATTCTAAAGATTTGTTTCAGAAGCTGAAACATACTGAAAAACTTAATGCAAAATTATTCAGCGTCAGTCATGGTATTTACTAATATTACCAAAAGTCACTTACAGTGGTGACCAGGCCATGTTTTTAAGCAGAAAAAAATACATGTGCCATTCATGTGTACGTTTACAACAATAGGTCAGACACAACAATATTGACACGTGAATCTAATGGCAGCGAACTTAAGAAAACACGTTTTCGGGGAAATGGGATACTATCCATATAAATACCAGCAATATTGTAGCTTGTCAAAAATAATTAATTAAGAATTAATTGAAACGTGAAAATTAGTAATATTATTGCCAACATCTTTTGAAGTATTCATTTGAAACCTGAAAAAAATAATACGGTACTCTAATTTATTGTCAACACCTTATTTTACAATTGATGAATTCATTCAATATGATCTTTTTTAGCAAAATCTGTTCATGGTTGTACTTTAACACTTATTTCTGATTTCACAATTTTTCAGATAATTTTTTTTTTTTTTTTTTTTATGAATATTGTGATAAAGTTATTAATCCCAAACATGTGCGCTATTGAATTATTCCTTATATAGTTTTCATTCAAAATGTATGATGATAGATTTAAGCTTGTTCTACTGCATTTTTTAAGGAATTCTATCTAATAAGTGTCATGCATTACATCAATACAAATTATACTTATCACAGAACTATATGTTCTATACAAACGAAAACTAACCTTTTTTAATAACATTCCCACAAAACAAATTTTGACACCTTTTACTACTTTTAATTTATCACCTACTGCCCAAGTAAGAAACTAGTACATGGCCCTTAAACAAGTGTTGTGAGTATATGGTTAAATCTTGCATCAGATGAGATTTACCTCCCTCTGCTTACGCCCTTTTTCAACAGTCAAGAGTCATATGAGGCGGGCAGTTCACCTAAGCATCATTCCTGGGAAGAACCAGTACTAGACTCCCATCCTCCGTAAGCAACTGCCTACTTTCTCACATAAATAGACATGGTCAGTAGCGGGGCTTGAAGCCCTGGCCCTCTATCAGTGAGAGGTCACAGTGATTTGAAGTCAGCAAACTTAACCACTCCCCTCCCCTATATGGAATATGAGGCCGATGTACAATCCCAATATAATGACCTCTCCAACTAGATTGTAATTATTTTCATTGTAACCAAACACAATGTACATCAAAATGGAATTAAAACTACAATCGGATGGATTAGAGGTATATAACTATATATATCACAGGACATATAATAATTATAACAAGGTATTTATATCATATATATGTACATAATTATGAACAATACTCACAAAGTGAAGAAGCAGCCAAAGCGTATTGCTATATTATTATCATGCCCCAAAAAGCAGTATCTATATGACTATATTAGTTCAAGTGATGAAAAAACATGAATGATAACTTTCAAAAGAACACCTGTTTAAAAAATCATTTACAATCTTATTCAATAATGACAAAATACCTGACATATTAATCTTTTTTTCTACAAATACCATATGGACATATTCATGTATAGAAATAAACAAAGTCTACAGAAATGATATGGTATGTTTTTTACTAGACAGATTTACCAGAGACAATAGCTAGCTATCTATCCACTAACTGGCAAGATCACATGTCTGTTTAATTGAAGTATTACTATCATATCTGTAAGTTATTTTTCCAAATAATATTATGAAATACAGACATAGAAAATAACAGTAAGTTTTGTAAATGCTTTATGTGTCTTTTGATTAACAAAATGGTGCTGTGCAAATATCAATATACCAACAGTAACTTACAATTTGATCAATTTTAACTAAATTCAAGACTCAACTAATAGTTAATGAGTAGTTTCGTAAAATCATAAACATTCAGAAAATTTACATTTTTGTACCAAACTCAGATATAGATTAGGAATGTGTCAGGAGGACATGAATGCCCCCGCTGATAGCTAAGTCAAAAAGGGGCCATAACTCATGTGAAAATGTTTGGATTTATCTGAAATTAAACTTGACCTGTATTTTTTTATTATACGCCTTCACGTCAAATATGAAACCAATCTATGAAAAATATCTTGAAATATCGGTCGGAAACCAAAATTTGAACAGACGGACATGAGTAACACTTTATGCACATCCGCCATTTTGAATGGCGGGGTATTGAAAATGAACTGAAACTGGAAAATTAAAAAAAAAGGATTTTACGCAATTTAGATGGCTGATTTCACCAGCTTAATGAAACTACAGACATGTGAAATTGCAAGGGGGACAACTCTATGAGGATGTATATCAAGCAGTTGATGAGTTGTCTACCTTTAGAATATCCAAGTGAAGCTATGTAAATAGTAGCATACAATGGTAGATTTCAGTCCAAGTAAAAAGAAACAAAACATCAAAAATAAACAGAATTATCATTCAAAATACGAAAGTTAATAGTTTTAATGGATTTAAACCTAAAACTATTATTTAATTTCATGATATCCAGAAATTAATTGATATTAATTAATAAAATGTAAGTAAATAAAGTAAGGATGCAGCATAAACTTGAACATAATTAATAAAAAACATCCAATTTAAGGAAACAAAAGCACAAAGGAAAGGCTGATTCAAAGGCAAATAGCAAACAGGATAAAAAGCCAAAGAAAAAACAAGTAACATAAAGTATATAAATTGCACAAAAGGACCAGACTAACATTCTGAAAAAAATGAAATGTTTAACAAATAGCAACACAAAATAAACATGAATACAAAAGGAGAAAATAATCGTTTATGAGTTGATACTGAAAAAAACGTCTTTGAGCAAGATAACTTAAATTATTCACAGAGAGCAAAGATTTTCATAGTGGAAAAAGAGAAAAACGCAAATAAATTAAAAGATATTTTCAAATCATAAGAAATTGCCTTGAATTTGAATAATGTGTACAAGGGGGATAAATCTTGAAGTAAAATGGTTCTTGAAAACATATGGATTGTAATTTTTTTTCAAATTTCACCAAATATTAGAAAGATTTTGATGTTTTAAGTCAAATTGGAGAGAAATCTGCTGAGTGAAACAGATAGAAATGTGATACAAAGATATATTAGAGGGAGATAAGACAATAGGAAGTATGCTATAGAAAAGGAGCAATATCTCACACAGAATAGATAAGAAAATACATGTGAATAAATTCATATGACACAACAGTGAAATGTGTGATTGAAATGTTACCTGGAATGATGATCCAGGTCCTTCTTCACCACCACCATCATCATCTTCATCCTCATCAGCGGCACTACAGCTCTATAAAAAATAAATAAATATCATAAATCCTATCTTAAAAATACAGCCAAACTTGTGTTAGAAGCCATCACTGAATAAAGGCCACCCTGCGAATATAAGCAATTCTTTTAAAAACTGTCACTGATTATTTAAAACAAAATGACCTCTGGATAGAAGTCACCTGTCAATAAAGGTCTCAGGGTGGCCTTTGTTCACAGGTTTCACTGGTGTAACATTGGCACAAACAGTATGATACATTTTCCACCAAGTTTGGTCAGAACATACCTAATAGGTCAAACTTAGGGAAAAATAAAGATGTCTTAAGCCACATACAAAACAAAAATTATGATTTTAATTGAATACAATTCTAAAAAGAACAAAATGGAACAAAAACACAAATCCACCATCATGTAATTTCCACTACAATCTGTTCTTATTTTTCAATAACAGATGAATGGGTAATAAATTTAGATACTTATGACAATAATTATAACAAAGTATTACCTGGCTCATGATCTGTGCGTATGAGATGTAGATTTGATCTTCTGGCATACTACTTTGTTGTTCCTTGGTGGCTGCACGTGACAAGCATGTGATGAGTTGTTTCAGTGGATCAGGCTTTTCTTCTTCATCGTCTTTCTTCTCAGCAGCTTCCTCTTCTGTTTCATCAGATCTCTGAATATAACAATATTCATCAATTAATAACAAGAAGTGTTTGTGAAATACGGATGCCCCTCTAAAGACAACTTCAGAAAAAGCAATTAAGATAAATCCTTTCACTGAATTGTTGAGTAGCATTCAGTACATAAAGGTCAGACATTATAGTGCTGAAATTAGAGATCATTGTCAAATATTAGCATCTGATTGGTTATTAATGAGATTAGTTATAAAATTGACCAATCAAAACCTTGCATTCTGAGTTCTAAAAATTCACACACAAATAGTACCCCTTTGAAAGGAATTTATGAAATCATGAATATTTCCTGAACTATTCTTGCATTCTTCATAAATTATCAATAACAGAGTGCCAGATCACAGAATATGCCTGTCAAAGGGCATAACTCAGAAGTGCCTGGGCCGATTGTGCTGGTTATCGAACTTGACCTAGGTTTCATGGTCATTAACATTTCCATAAAGTTTGGTGAGGACCCTAATAAAACTGTTGAATTAGAGAGCGGACACCGTTGTGGACACCGCCCTATCGCCGTGGGTGTTCCCATAATACGACAGGGGTAATGAGTAAATCATTGGAGAAATGTTTTTTTCAATGAAGTACTTACAGTAAGGTCATCAATGAGTATCTTCTTCTCATATTCTTCATTATCTAACCATTGTACTCTGTAGGACTTCAAGAATAAGTTGATAGCACGATGTCTGAAATATGACCATCACAATGATAATACAATACATTTTCTTATCCGAAACATTTTAGGGTAAAATAAAAATTCACTGAAAAAATATCTTTTACTCCCTATACGATGAGATTGACAATGTTTGATACTCTTCATAGCCATTAATATAATAGTAGATTGAAAAGAGTATTATATATGACTAGATTGAACTAAAGGAAAACAATCCAATAGCAAATATCAAATTGGAAGCTAATATCAAATTACAGTAAAATGGATCTGAGAACCAGCAAACAAAATTCAGACTCACATGCAAAATACATGTTTAACAAGAGGAACCAACCACTTGCTGATATGATGAAAGACAATGCAGGAAAACTCACAAATTCAGCCTTATCAAATTTATCAGGAACCAAATGGAAAAACAAGAACAAAATGATATGTTATATAGCCACTAAGAAAGTATTCTTGATATATAACAAAAACTGAAAGAGTTAAGAAGCCAAGATAGAAGATAGAAGTATGAAAAGAGAAGGTACCAAACACATGTTATTTGAGCACTCAGATTTCTATACAATATAACACCAAAAACTTACTTTGGTAGGTTATGCAGTGGAATCATCCTGAAGCAAGCCATTACAGCCCTCTTTCTCTGTGTGGAAACCACTTTACGCCACACATTCTTGTGATGGGCTGCTGGATGCTCAACCTGAATAATAGTAACAACATAACACACACATGAGGCACATATCATCAGATTCTTCATAAAAATGTATAAATGGCATTTAAAAAAATATGAATGAAATGTCAAGCGTAATCAACCCAGGATTAATGGTCAGTCATGAACAACAGCCACCCTTAAGCATGCACTTTTTGTGTTGTAATAAAAAAAATAAGAGCACTGCAAGTGGTGTCAATGCTCACCTGTTCACTGCCTCAGTGAGATCTGTCTACCTATGAAGTTTCATGCTACTACCTCACATAGTCTCTGAGTTATGTGCTACATTAAAGTTTTTGAACAGACGCAGATGATGCAGATGATGCAGAGGACACAGTGATCACAATAGTTCATGAGCTAATTGATGTCTGCAATGCTAACAGAAACTTCACCTTCAGCATTATGTACAAATCCTAACATATTTAGGTATTTAATTATACAATCCTAGCTTGCATGATGAAGGGTCACTGATTGAAAGATACCCAAAATATTCAGGCATTAATAGGCAACTTCTGTAGGTTTTATGAGCAACATAGGGTTACACAAACACTGACTAAGGTTTAAGACAATCACATGCAGTCACATTTACTGTGATAAATCAACACAATAATAAAAACTGCAGCTTTATACAATTTCATTCATTTTTTATAATCATTTTCCATCATTTGAGACTTTTAATGGTGCAATGACTGCACAAATTCCAGTTGATTTGTTACTAATACATTATAAACAATTAAAATCAATCAAGCACCAAGATGCTACAAACCAGTGAAGAAAATCTCAACAGAGTCCATAAACTTGACATTAAAACAAAGCAGTTAATATAACTGTCAATTTAATAAGTTACAAAATATCAAATATTTACGGTAAATGATAAGACAAAAACGATTTTGACAAAAGACACAATAAGTGATTTGTATTACAATATCAATCAAGGAGTGCTTCTGAAAACATAGATGCCCTCTAAAGGCCAACTGGATAGTAAGACCTTGACCTTTGACCTACTGACCTCAAAATCAATAGGGGTCATCCACATGTGATGACCAACCAACTAAATTTGAGGACCATAGGCCAAATTGTTCTCTAGTTATGGACCGACTGACTGACATGTGTGAAGCAACATACACCGTTTTCTTTGAAATAGGGCATAACAAGGTGCACTGAACAGTTGTTTATAGAATGGATTGGCACAACAAAATGTTAAAATGCAGTACAATGAAGCAACATTGAACAGATTCGTTTGAATATTGAAATTTATTAATTTTTCTATGATAGTACTGAATAATCATAAACCTTCATGCTGGGTTAACATAGTCCAGTTCAAGTGTTAATGACATTAGAATAGTTAGTAGCATGTGTATGGTTCATTGTTACAGAATACACATAAAATACAGTACAACCTCTCTAGAACAACCCTCTCTTGGACAACAACCTCCCTTCAACAACAGCATGAATTTTCCCAACTGCTTGATTCAGCGAAAACTTTAACCTCTCTAGAGCAGCAACTTCTCAACAACAACACAACATGATTTTGCTACTCCCAAAGGGTGTTCTTTGGAGAGGCTGCACTTTATATGTAGTAATTGTTAACTTGTCATAATATGATGACATTGAACAATGACACATAATTCATAAATTCTTAAAACAAATTGATAAGAAACAAGCTTTACCTTGATTTCACAATTATTACAATAATTATATTCATCATTTAAATTGATTTTTTTATTGTAAAAAAAGTGACAAAACATTGCATACACTGTATATTGCACAATTCCAACACTGTAACAAATTTACAAGAGGCGGGATTAGGGTAGTGAGAACAGATCAACGGGGAAGAACATTTAGAACAGAAGAAGTCTTATATATCTGGTAAATGGCAGAAAGTGGGGTCATCATAGAGACTTGTACAATACAAGTAGATTTATCCAACACTTGAAATGGGAAAATGAAAAGTTTTCAAACCTTCCAGTATCTCATCACTTACATTGACACGGGTTATATCCAATTCCATTGATGCTAATATATCAAACTAGGAAACAAAGCATAGATATTTGGTGAACTGAGTGATATAGAAAATAAGCCAGTATAAATCAGTGTTTTCATGAATAACTATATAATGACTGTACAAATAATGATGGTTCGTGTATGAAGATGAGTTCATGAATGAACATGGTTTATGTAAAGATGAGTTTGTGAAAGAGTGTAGTTTATATAAAGATGAGTTCACAAATGAACATGGTTTATATAAAGATGAGTTTGTGAATGAGTTTGTGAATGAACATGTAAAGATGAACATGGTTTATATAAAAGATGAGTTCATGAATGAACGCAGTTTATGTAAAGATAAGTTTATGAATGAACATGGTTTATGTAAAGATGAGTTCATAAATGAACATGGTTGATATAAAGATGAGTTCATGAATAACTGCATTTTAGTGATGACCTAGAGTGATTTAGTGATAAACTAGAGTAAACTGGTGAATAACAGTGTTAATGAACTTGTCTTAATATATTAACAACATTGTTTTGATGATCTACACTGATTTAGTGAACAATTTAGTGATTTATTGAGTGATTTATTAAACAATTTAGTGATGTATTGTGTGATTTAGTGAACAATTTAGAGATATCTTGAGTGATTCAGTGAACAATATTGATATCCTGAGTGATTTAGTGAACAATTATTGTTATCTTGAGTGATTTAGTGAACAATTTAGTGATGTATTGTGTGATTTAGTGAACAATTTAGAGATATCTTGAGTGATTCAGTGAACAATATTGATATCCTGAGTGATTTAGTGAACAATTTATTGTTATCTTGAGTGATTTAGTGAACAATTTAGTGATGTATTGTGTGATTTAGTGAACAAGTGCGATTAATCATTCAACACAAGGATACAATAATGCAGGAAACACTTAATTCTGAGACTTCAAAACCTAACAAAACATGTACAGTAATTAAAACCAAAAACTAGAATTCTACCAACATCAATTATCATGCTTTATATACAATGAAATAAACAAATCAATTTCCTAATGAAAAAACTTTACATTCAGACATTACATAAATGAACACAAACAGGTTCTTTTCATTTAAATATTAATTACATTAAATCATATCGATGATGTAGTAAATTGTATTCCAAAGGGGTCAAAGTTCACTTATAATAAAACAACAAAAACATATCCTTTAAGTATGTGATTAGTCAGGCAAAGCTGCTCACAAAATGTTTATCAATACGAGATTAATGTAGCAAGTATACATATTAAGCCAGGGTATTTCGAAATAATTAGTCAGTTTTAAAAGTTGATAATTTTTTACTGAACAACAGAGAACCATGCTTATAATCACAACATTTTAAACGATTTGAAATGACAATACTTGCCAAATCAATCATTTATCTCATCAAATAAAGCATCTAGTAGTATAATTGGGACTCATACGATAAAAAAGTAGTAAAAATTATATTTTTCCATTGTGCCTCTACCATATACAATCACAGATACAGCCAATAAATCTAATTTACTACAAACAAAATGTAATGTGAAGTGTGTATATAAACTAGAACTAAAATTAAATTACAAAATCATGTTATATCAAATTATCCATGAACAATAAGATAAATACATACCATATGTAGACCATGCATGACTTTGGCCATTGATATAATCCTGTCTATCACACGATTCTGATCTAATGTAGAACTGGTTCCTCCAATCTTATGGTACAATACTTTCTGCCATTTTATCTTGTCATCGATTGGCTGTAATGATAAAAAATCTTATTTCATTTTACAGGGTCAAAGAATGATTCATTATTTACGTCCACTGATACTAGAAGTTTTCCTGGACTGTATTCTAACCAGTATTAACTTATCCTTCCACAAGGAACTGACAACTTCTCCAAATTACGAGGAAAATCAACATTTTGGACAAATTTTCATAGAAGGGTTTGACCTTTCGCAGCCAGAATTTGAACCTGGACTGACAGGGTTTCTAGTCCAGTGTATTAACTACAGGAGCACGACCACATGATTTTTTTATCATTATTTTGGATAGATGATAAAGTCTGTTATTTAAATGTTATGAAGACACTTACAAATAGTGCTAATGTTTCAAATTTCTGACAAGAAACATGTAACAGAGTACAGCTGTGTGATTGGTCAATTAAAAAGTTTGGCTTAAAGCCAACCAATCGGATTGCTTAGGTTTTAGATTGATCTAAAAAGTCAAGTTAACAACTTCTGACTAAGGATTATTTACCCCTTCTTCCTCTTCCAATGTTTTGATAAGGAAATCTTCAAGATCAGCATCAGAATCCTACAGAACAACAACAATAAAATCATCATCACTAACATCATTATCTTCATCAGAGAAATCATTGCATTCATCATAAAAAAATACATTTTATTATTTTCCACAATTCACTAATATAATTTACTAGCGCTACAAGCTTTTAAATCATTGTTCAAGAAAAATCCTCGTTTATACACTAGAACAAGAATAATTATGCTGTACAATTGAGATCTTTCTGCAAGACTTTCTTTCTCTGGGGATTAACATTACACTTTCAGCCAGTACTATTCGGCTACTTTTACTGCTTTAACTGGGTTGATCAGCTGACCTTCCCTAGTTCTTTCTCTAGGCTTTCAGCCAGTATTATTCGGCTACTTTTACTGGGTTGATCAACTGACCTTCCCGAAATCAGCTGGACAGCTTTCACACACGAGAATTTTGTCTCAGTGAGATTCGAACTTAAATTGGTGAGTGGCTAGTGATATCTAGTAAAAGACCTTAACCACTTGAGGCCCCTCTTTGAGATTCAATCAGAATCTCAATAATTTAAACCTATAAATTTACAAATCAATCAATAATTAATAATCAAGATTAAATAAAACAACACAACACGTACATCAATCAGTTTCTGTTTCACTGTTTGAAGTAATTCTTGTTCTCGACCACTGAAGAAACTGAGGCCAATAGGTAGGAGACGTTTCAAACACGCCACGTTCAGACTGTTGTGTGGTTCTAGTCTCTTCTTTTCCTTCCTTTTACTACTAGCTGTTAGAGAAAAC
Organism: Lutraria lutraria; assembly: GCA_964023205.1. Taxonomy (NCBI): domain Eukaryota; kingdom Metazoa; phylum Mollusca; class Bivalvia; order Venerida; family Mactridae; genus Lutraria; species Lutraria lutraria. The sequence continues at coordinate 29,141,438 of OZ026834.1, forward strand.
AAAAAAAATATATCTGAGATACTGACTTTATGAACATTTTAGTAAGTCAACAAGCTTAAGGAGATAATAACACAGATTCTAAATTTACAATGGACTTACTGTAGGATCAGCCAATGACTCATAAGGTCACCCTCTGAACTATGGTCTCTATGAACTCATTAATACATAGTAAGGGACTTATTAAAACCCTGAGTGAAGACCAACTGTGTATGAAAGGCATTTTTCTTTACAGGCCTTTGCTAACTGGTATGAATCAAACTTATTAATCTCTTATTTAAAAAAAAAATTAATCAGTGAAAAATTTGACAGCTAAACCATGCCATCAAGAAACTTTTTTATTATACTTACTAGCTTTCTTAGATTCCATTCCAGGGTCTATCATTGCTGCATTGACAGGTTTAGTTTGGCTAGGCATAATAAGAGACATGTTGTCTATCTCATTAGATAACACAAAATTCTGTTCTTCTCTCTTGTAGAGCTAAATTATACAACAGCATCAATTAATTATCAATTATCTAATACTTTATAAAAAATTACAGTCAAACCTGTGTTAGTGACCACCTCTGAATAAAGGCCACCTTGTGAGTAAAAGCCATTATTTTAAGAACGGTCATTATTCAGAACAAACTGACCAGCAAATAAAAGCTGTCTGGCAATAAAGGCCACATTATGTCTTTTTTCTTAGGGTGGTCTTTATTCACAGGTTTGATTATGTTGTACATCTTGAGAGACCACTAGTATATATCACTAATAATATAACTTTGTAGCACATGCATATTTGAAATAGCTTGACAATTTTAAGACGTATTTATTAACCAAGTCATTACTTATAATTTGAGACAATGCTACATCCAAAAATAAGCTTTGTATATCATTTCATCAACACATTTTCAACAGTACTACAGGTACATTGTAGAAATACATTTAGTAAGCAAATTTTCTTGTCATGCATAAGAAAAAGAGTCTAGAATGTAAGTAACAACAAATTTAGACTAAACCACAGTAAACTTAAAGTAAGAAATCCAATGAATGTAGAATGAAAAATTAAAGTGACTGATTTTGCTTTGCAGATCGAGGGCACAAATGCCCCTGCTAAGTGTTAAGTCAAAAAGGGGCCATAACTCCTGTGAAAATGTTTGGATTTAAATTGAAATCGAATTTGACTTGTATTTTATTATTATATACTTTCATGTAAAATATGAAACCAATCCATGAAATATTTCTAGAGTTATCACTTGGAAACAAAAATTTGAACAGAAGGACGGAAGGACAGACAGAGGTAACACTACATACCTTTCCACCATTTTGAATGGCAGGGACATAAAATAGTTACTACAGTTTTATGCAAAACCAGTATTTAATGATACTTACAATGGATTTAGACCAGAGTAGAAATATGTCAGCTATGAGAGTAAACATTTCTTCAGCTGCCATAGTTGGATTCTTCAGCCAGGTAGATCTATGTAGATCTACATACTTGATTAAAAGTGGATAGAAGGCGTAGATGTCTCTTACTAAGATACCGAATGCCTGTGAACAAAAAACAATGACATTTGTTGGTGAGATATCTAAATATATTATATTAAGTGATTTATGTTGTACTATGGGACAAAATAATAATACATTAATTCATACCATTTGTCAAAATAGCACATGAAAAAAAGAGAAACAACTGAAACTGCCCATATAAGGCCAAAAAAAACCCAACTGGTTTGGAATAAATCTTGCAATGAGATACCGGTACTTACCAGTTGCACATCGGCTTCCATGTCCGACTCATCATCATTATGTGACTGATGCTGTTTACTAAGCACTAACTGTTTCTCTTTCTGTTCAACAATCATAGCATTATCTCTAATCTTCTTGGCAATGGGCAGGAAATGATCAGAGATCATGTCTGGATGGGAACTACCAATAATTGGCTGTACACGAGCTGTAAGATTAATTTTATTTTCGTATCATTATGTCTTCACAAAAGAAATAACATTAAGAAAAAAAGATAAAATTCTCATGCACTGATACAATTCAATAACTACGTTATTCACAAAATATTACAGATAAAAGTCTTGCAAGTAATCTGTGTATTATTAATTGTTTTTTGAAGTAAAAATATATACCGGTAGGTCACATAATTCTGGCGGGATGGTGAAAAGGAAAAACAAATTCATTGGGGCTTGGGGGTCACTCTGGCCCCTAGTTGGTCAAGGGATGATCAAAACCATGGAAATCAGCCTATCGGTATCCAGAGAAAAATGACACCTGCAGTTTTGTGATGGACAGTTCCCAAAGTAGGGCTTTACCAATGAGACGGGAACAATGTTATATACAATATTAGTATATACTTACAAGCAATCCTGTTCATCCATGGGGCATTCTCAGCACCAATGTTGTTATGGATAAGGTGAAGGACGTTGCCAAGGACTCTGTTCATAAGGTCAACTGTTACCATGGTAACAGGATGAGTGCTGTAATATGTCAAAGAACACATTTTGAACACTTTTATTTGTATGGAACTTTTAAATAGAGTGACCACTAAACTTCTGGATGGAATTATGTATTGGTGTACAGATGAATCAATGATCTTTATTGCATTGTGCCTCAGTGCAACGCATGTTTGAGGTCATATAACTGAAAGTCACTGGTGAGGTAGTAGTGAACAGTGTTGGTGGTAGTGAATAGATTTGTGTAACAAGGTGATTATATGTAGACATGAAATTACTGAATTATAGACACATAAATTAAATGCCATCTTGTGTTATGAATTTAATGCTATTGCTAAACATATTAAACCTTATGTTAATAAAGAATGAACTGTACTGTTTTTACTTCTCTAATGTAAATTCTAAATTTATTCATAAAAATGACAGGTCATAACCATATATAAGCAACTAATACTAAGATTTGTCAGTGGTTTCCAGGCAATAATACTCGCCATTTCTTGACTTAATATAAGGCAACAGAAAGTCTTGTTATTAATTAATGATTTGGAAGTCAAACACACTAAACAAGTTGTTACTTTTTACATACCTCTGCATTGACATCTGATTTTGCAACCAGAATGGAAGATAACTGAAATGATAATATTACATTTTTTTTGTATAAGCAATCATCAACGAATGTTAGTTAAAAATATTTCAAAATATGCTTAAGTAAACTCATCCTAACAAGTAACTTCTTCTAGGAATTAACTAAATTTTAAGATTTTTTTTCAAAATAAGGTGAGAATAAGCTGACATCAGGAAAATACTCACATGACCTTACAATCATCAAAATGTTGTTTACCAGAAATGTGTCCAGAGGACACAAATGCCCCCATTGAGAGCTAAGTGAAAAAGGGGACATAAATCCCCCATTGAGAGCTAAGTGAAAAAGGGGACATAAATCCAGTGAAAATGTTTGGATTTTAACTGAAATCTAACTTGACCTGTTTTTTTTTTTATTATTATACACCTTCATGTAAAATATGAAATCAATCCATGAAATATTTCTTTAGTTATGGCTCAGGAACCAAAATTTGAACAGATGGATGGATGGACAGAAGTAACACTTAATGACCATGCGCCATTTCGAATGGGCAGCTGCATAAAAACTCATAGCATCAGCACCAAATTCATGAACCAACCTGCACAACATGGGTAGTGTGACCTCAATGACATGAGGGGCTTCCATGTATTTACCACCTGATTCAGCTAGCTGATCTATCTCATCTCTTATCTTGTCAAGTGGTGGTAAAGTTTCTTGTAGTAAATCCATCACCTCTGTTTAAAAAAAAATATTTAGAAACATCAGAGCATTGGTGACTATTACACTGGTTAAAAGTACAGTTAAACCTGTTAACAAAGGCCATCATCGGGAAAGACAAAATGTGACCTTCATTGACAGGTGGCCTTTATTCAGAGGACATTTTGTACTAATTTATCAATGACGGTTTTAAAAAGAATGGTCTTTATTCATTGTCACAGGGTGGCCTTTATATGAAGGTGGCCCCTAACACAAGTTTGAATGTACCATATAACGCACCACTTTTCCACAGCACCAAGTCATGAGTGATTACTTCATTTCCATTATTATGTCAATAAACACTACGGGTACAAATAAGGAATAATTGTACACATAAGTAATTGCCAACTCTAAAGCAACCTAAAGTTACCTACCTTGAGCTTCCAAAGAATGTTCCGATATTTTTCCTTCGATACCAAACAGCACAGAATACTTGTTATACTTGTTACGGTCAGGTTCTAAGAATGCCACAGGGAAACATCCGGCAAATGAGCTCAAGCATTCACCGAGAGCAGGACGATGTCTAAAATACAACACAATAACACGGGTCAATAACACGGGTCAATATGCTAAGACAATTTCAAATATTTTAGAATATAAATTCTTTAAATTAAGTTTTTAAGCACAGTAGAACCTTGAATTTAAGAGCACATTTAGGACCGAATAACTTGTCATGAAAATCAGCGGTAAATGTATCGAAGTGGTCGCTAAGTACGACTTTATTACCAGAATCACTTATGTATTGTTCATAAATGTATATAATATATAGGACACAGGTAAGAAATGGTGTGTAAAAATTTGATAAAGGGATTTTAAAAATAGTTTTTGTTCCATTCATTCCACAGAAAATTTGTAAAATCTAAGAAAGCAAAACTCGAATAGCTGTGTACTAACTAGAGTAAGAAAATGCAACACAACAACTTGCAAAGACTATTTTACTTAGCTACATGTCAGATATAACAAATAAATCTAATTATAAATTTCTAAAGGCAGCCACTGTGGTAGATTGGTTATATATGGTCTCTCTGACTAGTAATCACTAGCTCTTCACCATTGTTGAGTTCAAATCTGAGGTTCAAATCTCAAGCAGAATCTAACAAATTTCTTTTGCATTGAAGCTGTCCAACTATGGAAATCACAGCTTGAGTGAGGTCAGTGGTTGTCTGGTTGAACATAGGTGTATGCCTTGGGTTTTCTCACCATTAAAGCTTAAAGTCATAAAAATTAATGAACCTGGCATACACCTGGGTAGTACCTAGTGATGTACCAATGATCGGAAAACATCGATTAGCTACTAGTAGAAGCTTGTCGATGATCAATGTCACATTTTCATAATCGATCATCGGATATGAATGTGTTAGACTAGAACTCGGGTTCGCATCGCATGAAAGGAAAGTCACATCATCTGAATTCAAAATGAAATGATACATGCAAGTTCTTTCTATCATAAGATGAAGCTTGCGAGCATGCCAGGCTCCCAGTAACGATTTCCAAGGGCTAGTTGGCCCTCTTGTTTAAGAATTAAATGTTCTGTTATTATGACTTGTTTGAAATTAATTCATATGCACAAATGAAACACCTTTTATTTCACAATTTGTACATCAAAAAGAGAATAGAATAATGTACAGCGCATGTTGAATTTCTAACCGATTATAATCGAAAAACTGCATCAGAAGTTTCAACCGATTCCAACTGATGATCGATTATGACTTCCAACCGATGTTCCATCACTAGAAGAACCACTGACCTTACGTAAGCTGTGAGTGCCATGGTTAAAGCTTATAAAGTAATCAAATGACCCTGGCTAGGTTAAAATTTGGTGAACTCTAATACAAACACTAAAATGTTCATACAAACACAAACAGCCAGAAAAATAAAAAGAAGTGCATACATGGACATTTCTACATATACAAAGATATTATGACACCTCATTCATATGTGGCCTTTGAGTGAGAAGCAAACCTATGGATATACTATTTGAAATCAGGTTTTAATTTCAGAAGGACAAAGTAACAAACTAAGGTATACAAACGCTAAATTTAAGGTATACAAACGCTAAATTCAAAGGAAAAATAAATGTAAGCATTGTGTATATATACACAGGCAGTTGCAGAGAAAACGTAAGTAGGTATATCTTGAAGCAGAAATTAAAAGCATGCAGATTTTTCAAACACAATAAATCAATTTAATGTGCATGACAATAATACCTTGACAGTTCAGATGTTATTGTTTCCCTGCAAGCAAGTATAAAGAGACAAAAGATAAGTCTAAAGTCTTAACAAGGAAGTTATAAGTGTATAGCAAAAAGTGTACTGGAGAAAATTCTTAAACTGCCCTTGAAAGCCAGAAAGCCGTAGTAGAGATGGGTAAAACAGATTTATGTTAGCACACAAAAGTCTATCAGGGCAAGTTTTATACATCCCCATAGAAAAAATTGATCAATTCAGTCAACTAGCAGTAACATTTTAACATTGGCACTAATTTATACCAACTGCTTCAAGTACCAATATTTTACCACCCTAAAAACTGGTATCTATGCAACTACTTCATGTTATCAACTAGTTTCATACATTGTACATAGAGATATGCAAGCAATGTTAATACATGTAAGCTATTCATATAGAAATATTCTGATTACATAACTATATTTCATAGAATACTAGTCTTTGAGAAAACCTACGAGGATTTGACATTCTGAGCATTATCCGAATCAACTTATTGATTTATTACCATTAAGTTTAACACTGGTATATAACCTATGGTAGCTTGTTTACTGAACGGTTTTCTTATCAATAAAATTGATAAATTTGTAAATTCAGAACACACTAGAGTTTGAAAACCAGTCTCTGAAAGTCATACTTTGACTGCGTAGTCCCTTGTCAAATATTTATTCCTACTTCATGAACTGTTCAAGAATAGTTCTAGAAAAAAAATCATGTTTTCATGAATTCCATTTGAAGGGGTTCATAAACAACAGAAACTGATGTTTGGAGACACAGGCTGTTTTCCAAACTGATTTAAAACCATAGACTGTGGAAAATCAAACATATCATAAAAATGTTACCTAATTAATTTCTCGATCAGCAATGTAAAATATCTGGACTACGGAAATTTTTTATCAACCTTATGTTACTAATTCCTCAATAAATCAATCATCGGTCACCCACAATCGCTGATTCCATAATGATGTACGTAGCGAAGTGGAGTCAGCAATCGTGGGAATTTGACAATAAATCAAGGGATGAAAAATCTATTTTCTAAACCACTTGAGTATGCAAAATTTCTGTTTATACATTTGGATAAAATAATTGAAGTTTTACATGGAAATTAAGTAAATGGCTATGATTATAAAAACATCTGTTTATATGTTAATAATGGTATCTAATGAACACTTGCTCTGGAATATCTAGAGACAGTTTATCTGCCCTCAGCTGTGACTTTATTAGTCTCATCAACCTAGGTATAATTAGAATGATATGATAAATATACCTGAGACGTAGTTATATAAAACAACAAAATTATGATACCAGGGGTGTAGCTATAGGTCCAAATCTCAAGCAGAGGCGGATTCAAGGGGGGCGCAGTGACCACGTATAGATATGCAAACATAAGATTGGTGTTTCATAAGCCAACTTGGCTGGCCCTTTCAATAGGGGTGACACTATAATAAACAAAACCTTTACCTTTTTATAGAAAATGAAATATATACAGTCCCCGTGCCCCCCCTTGCTACATTACACCCTGCTCCCCCCCACCTGAAATCCTGTATCTGCCTCTGCCAAGTACCCCCCACACCCGCCCCAGAACCAAAATATAATGCAAATAATAATTACTTTGCTTCAACCACTTTTTTTCGAAGTTGAGAAACACTGTTTTATAGTTTCCAGTCTAAATACACTTTTAACATACATAAATATTATCAAATATTAAAGCCAAACAAAGCTCTTTATCATTTTTTCATTTCTTTTAATGAAGTATGCCAATGGGTCTGGGTGCAACAAAATCACAAGAATGTTTTTAAGGTTTCATTGAATATGCTGAGTTTTCAGAATTTACTTCCATATCACTTTGGAAAAAAAATATTTCCCTGAGAAAGATACAGTAAAACAAATTCATTAAAATGACCAAGATGAAAAATAGCTTAAGATTATGAGGCCCCCCACCATCCTGCTTTATCCATGCAGTTCCTCTGACCCTTAATTTAGTGCACACTTACCTGCTACATTCATACGAACAGACTCTACTGTATGAATTCAAATACAATATCAACATATACATTAAGGTTGAATATGGTCAATTAAAACTAAATTAAATCATTTAAAAGGCTACTTGGTTTATTTAGAGTTATATCACATTAATACATTTCCTTTCTGGACAATGGCATTACAAATTTAAAGAAAAAATAAAAATCCATGAAAAATATAATATTTGTAACACTATCATCATGACAATAATAATATTTTAATAAGAAAATGTAATCAAAACAACAAAAGAACCTGACAGAGGGATGTATACTTGAAGTGTATTAACTTACCTGTTCATGAAAGCCGAGCTACTGGTTCCAAGTATATATAGAGAGTTAAGAATTCTGTAACAAGCCAGCTGGATATCTTGTACTGAAATAATAACATACAAACTCAGCTGATATGTATTAAACACAGCTGATATAATGTAATTATCACAGCTGATATCATGTAATAAACACAGCTGATATCATGTAAAAAGCACAGCTAATAAAATGTCATTAACACAGCTGATATAGAGTTATAAACACAGCGGATATAATGTTATATAAATTCAGTCCAAACGGTCAGAAAAAAGTTTCGACAATTGACAGGTACAAATATTTAATTAACAAAAATAAACGGATATTCATTTCAAGTTAGGATTTGCGGTATGCAGGTATAAGTGTTTTTGCGAAGGTTTTATAGAATAAAGGTATAATCAAGACAATAGAATTAATATGTCCAATAGTTGTCAACAGTATAAAAGAAGACCTGTATCAGTATTTGAAGATGTAAGATTACAAATGTGAACATTTGTATTTTATTTGAGACTCAGTGAAGATATTTCTATCAAATTTCTACAATCTAAAACACTAGCACCTAGTAACTAGAAGTTTTAAAGAATTATTTATATATTAAAGCAACATGAAGCCTTATTTTGTTAACATTAACAAAAGTAAGTGTGACAAGATGTGTTTTTGAAACACAATGCCCCCTCCAGGTGACCTTGACCTACTGACCTTAAAATGCACAGGTCCCATAGAAGATGTCCAGAGGAACCTTAATTTGAAGTTGAATGTAGATGGAAGTTTTTGATTTTATAGCCAAGGTTAAAGTTTGGTACAAACAGACAGATGAACAGACAGACAGGCCAAAAGCAATATACCCCCATCTATTGATAAGGGGGCATAAAAAGATGGTAAAGAACAGTACAGAACAAGAGTACAGTATTACTTAACATATATAAACCATTATGTTAATCATTCATTTCTCAGGCATATGCATGTTTATTCATACTCTGTGCAGCATCATACATAATACCAGTAATTGAGCATTCCAAGTGTATCTGTAAACTTCAACAAGAAAAATCCAACCATTTCTGAGATCAGGCACATGCAGAGTGAAAATAGAGTCTGGGATATACAACAGATTTTGAGGAACAGTCTTTCAATTCAGATTGATCTAATTTTGATCTCATTTCTGTCATTCTTGAATCAGGAAATGGAAAATATTACTGATTTTGAAGTGCTCAAAGCCAACTTGCAGATTCTAAGACTTGTTTGCGGTCAATGTCAAGATGGAAGAATACCTTCAACCAAGGCTACAGCGCTGACACTGAAGGTCAGCCCAGCATAACAGTATAATCCTCAAAAAGTCAACTTAACTTTAAAACTGGATTTTGAACTTAACCACCCATTCAAATAGAATTCATGAAAGCATGAATTTGTTCTTGAACTATTCTTGCATATTTTATGAATAGATCATGAAGTATGAATACTTATTTGACAGGAGTAGACAGTCTAATGAGATCCATCTTCAAACTCAGATCAATCTCAGATACTTATCCAAACATTAAGACAGTCAAAAACTAAACAATTGTAGTAAATACATACTTTACACATAGCAAAGTTCTTATATAATGAATACATTATAATTTGATGAAATTTTTGTCTAAGTTTGATTTTACATGATCAAAACTTACTAACCTGATAAATCAGTTAAAGAACATTAAACTTGGTGTATAACATTATGAGATGATGTTCAGTAGAAACAGAACTGAATGGGAAGTAGATGACAAAAAAATTGTTTGCTGATTACAAATATACCTACTGCGTAATTCAGCTCATTAGCCAGGATAATGCATATAGATCTAAGAAAAGGGTTATGAAATATTCTATACAAAATTGGTAAGCATTTTTTGCAACTGAAGGAAACAGGTAGATGTAACCATGGCAACTGATTTTTTATTAGTAATAGGTAATAAGTTAAGTAAGGCTTTTTCTACCATCCATTAAAACACCGATTATCCCTCGAAAGTTAATATTAAAACAACAACAACAATGAACTGCCCTTCCTAAAACAAATCCTCATACCTTCCACATGCTATGAGTAAATGTATGATTAGATCAAATTTCCAAATCCCCCTTTTAAACATTGTGTGAGAAAACAAGAAAAATACTGGCAAGGGCTGAAAATCAGTTATATAAAAAAATATTTATCGGTCATTTTTTCGGATAGATGCAAATTATGTGTGTTTCATTTCAACAAATTCTTTAGGTGGATATTTCAGGCAAGAAAAAAGCTGAAATTCAGATATATCAAACAAAATATTTATCGGCCATTTTTTGGATAGATGCAAATTATGTGTGTTTTGCTTCAACAAATTCTTTAGGTGGATATTTCTGGCACATTTTAAATTCCTCTACACAAACAGCGTAACAATAGACAAATATTTGTTGAGTTACAATTTGCAGGCTAATATAGCATTAATAGGGAATGCCAGAAAAGCTAGAGCACCACACGTCATAGTTTCACATTGAGTGAAGGGGTGATTCTTAAACCAACACCAAGATAAAGGTAGAAGCATTTAAACTACACAAATGATGTTAGTTTCTCTGAACAAACAAACAACAGTGCTACTACATATACCCGAGTATCTACGTAGTGACATTGTATGGACAGACAAACAGACAGACGAACGGACGTACAAACATATACTACAATGTTAGGTTAAACAGTGATATATATATATGTGAAAACAATATAAGATTATATGCAACAGCTTACCACCTATTTCAGGAGCAGTTTTGTTTCTTCCTAAATGATTAAATGTAGAATTTATAGTTAAAATTGTTCTTACTTCTTATTAAAAAAAATACTGTTAAAAAAACTTAACTTACAGAATTAAATGATTGATGTAGTTCTTCAAAATTTTGACAAAATTATACTGAATTTATACACAACATAAAAAAATAAAGGTTGTAAAATATTCTAGCACATTTAGAGACGAATCAATGATCCTTGTTAACCACTTCTTCTTAATTGTCTTTGATATTCATACTCAATATCTAGAAAAACTTTCAGTAGGCGATTTATTGCACACTTAGAAAATACACTTGCAACAAACTGACTGCCATTTAAGCAAATATTGAATAATTTCAATGCATTCAAGATGAATCAAAATTGGCCAAGAATCACATACAAATTGAACAAACAATTTTTGTAACATATTTTGTCTACATACAATATAACTTTCAGAGACAATCATGTAAAAGCAATCAAGAAATGCATGATTTTCATGCGGGCGGAACCACAACAGGTTAACACATATCACAAGATATCATTCCTTGGATAAAGAAATTAAATGACCATAATGTTATATTAAATTCAATATTTTGGATGGTAGGGATAAGAAAAACCATACTGTCATAAGGGTGACACAGTCATTCAAACTGCAAAACATGGCATTCAGTACCACAATGCTTACAGTTAATCAATTTAAAGACACGTTAAAACCCAAATTAAAGCATTCTATGCATTGCTTTGTGAAAGTTCAGCAAAAATATATATGCCTTTATTCTGAATATCTGAAGCAGTTTTACAATGGTGAATCTGCTTGAATCAATTATTTTTTTACAGACATTCGGAATTCAATCAAGAATCCATGGATGCTGGAGTCTTTTGCTTTTTGTTAACACAAAACTCCCATATACTGCAATCAATATTTTCTAAACTTAATTAACACAACTGACAAATAAGTTGAGATTATTTAAGGAGAAAGAGGGTCATGTTTCAAAAAAACACTCAAATCATTTAAATAAACATCACACGGACGTACCTATAAGATCAGGGCCAAACTTGTTTCTGCCAATGTGATCAAACAGTGATGACAACACAGGTAAAAGCACCATGTGTACATAGTTAAGGCTCGTGGCCCCACGTGTGATCGTCCCCTTTACATGACTGAAACGTCCCTTCTGTAGATTGTCAACAAGATTAGCCAAATCATCAGCAGCATTGTTGAAAAATGGCAACAAGGAAGATCTCACGATCTCTGGGCTGTTCTTTACAACAGTTCTGTAAATTTCAATTGGTATTTAATTACATGTCAATCCATGCCTAAGGTTATGAAACTGAATGGAAACAGTCTCAGATCTCAATTTCATTCTCAAAGTAGTATGTTTGAAAAGATGGAACTATTTAATGTTTAAATACATGATCAGATAAATTATGCTGTAATATTATCATTATTGTCTGACCAAATAACCTGAGAAACATTAAAAGACAAGATCACTGTAAACTCTCACTGATGGAGGGTCGTGGGTTTGAGCCCAGATATCGACTATTTCTTTTTATGTCAGAAAGTAGGCAGTTGCTTATGGAGGATGGAAGTCTAGTACTGGTTCTTCCCAGGAACGATGGTTAGGTGAACTTTCCGCCTCATGTGACTCGTGATTGTTGAAAAGGGGCGTACAATGCTAACAAACAAAAAAATATCCTAACATGACTAATTTGAAGGCAAAAATCTAATTAATGAGCAATAATACAAATCTCAAATTTTTTGACCCAGAAATGGATAGAATATCTTATTGTTTGTTACACAAAGGGCTCACCTGGCATCCACAGCTTGTATAAGGACCTGTAGACAACGTACAGATATATTCACATCATGTCCAAAAGCCAACAATTTCGTTCTCAGAGTAAATGTTAACTTGGAAAACAGACTGTAATAAATAATATCCATAGGTTAAATTAAAACAGGCCGAAAAATATCTTATTAACTCTAAAACAACTCATCTCTGCAAAAATCATTATGTAATAACTTGATGTGAATTTAAAATTGCCTTCACAAACAAAATACAGACACTGATTTCAGTGGAAATGCTTTTGATTCACATTAAGGGCAATCAAAAGATAAGATATTAAATAAGCTTCTATTTCTTAAATAAAAATTTGATAAAAACATCAAAAGCATGATTTTTCTACTCATGTGAGAAATGTAATTCAGAGGAAAGAAAGTGAAACTGAGTTTGAAAAATTAATGTCAGTAGCATCTTAACTCGTAAACCAAATCAGGCTGAAAATAAAAATAAGTTTGTCTGCAGTGCTCCGACCCAGAAATTTTAGCATTGGGAAGGTAGGTAGGGATTTTTTTTACTATTCTAACAACAGTAAAAAAATGCTCAAAATTTTTATTTTATTAATTTGCTAGGATTTTCGTGAGTTAGTTGGAGCACTCCGAGAAAACTTATTTTTATTTTCAGCCTTATCAATTTTAAGACAATTCTTAGAACTAGCCAATCAAATACAAGCATTTTGTGTTTGACTGTAGGAACTGAATTAATAGTTAATAAAATACTAACCAAGCAGTCATTTCTTTCTCCTTCACAGATGCTGCTGAGCCAGTGTTCGGTGCATTCGGTGTACCGACAAAGTATTCCCTATGTGCACGGAAATATTTCTCAACAAAAGGCAATACCACCTGAAATCAAAGATCAGGTTAAATGTATGATAAGTAATATTACAAACTCAAAAACATAAAAAATGTGAAAACAAAGAATAATGAACTTCTTATTCCTAATTGAAACTAAGATGCCATTTCACCCAATGATTAAAATGTTTGGGTTAAGTTATAGGAAACATTATTTCGCCCAACTGTGACACATGACTGTCAATCTAGCAATCAAAATTGTGATAAAAAAATATCCATATTGAATTAACATAAATATGTAGCAATGATCATGAGTATAATTTGTCCATACCTTTCCGAAGAATTTGACATCCTCAGTAGCAGAAGCGTAACTTCCTCTTCGAGAGAATCGAGAACTGGGTCGTGATTGTGTCATGCTCAATGAAGCTCTATCAAAATAATCTAGCAACTTCTCAAGCAGGCTGTAAGCAAATCTCTTCTCTGTCGCTGACACGTTAACGCCGCTATCTCCTTCTGAGTCTTTCGTCGGTCTGGAAGTAGATTTCTTGCGTTGTCCTTTCTCCATATCGATGTCATTGCTGCAGAGTGGGTGGGGAGGGTAGGGTAGTTAGAAGACAATAACACAAGTTAACGAAGAAAGACAAGGAAAAAGAACAAAAAAGGATATTAGGTTGATATTTTGTGAAAATATAAACAATTTTTTGAACAATACAATCAAACTACACTGGTCACAAAAATTTGTCAATGGAAATAAACACTTCAATAAAGAAAATATAATTTTTTGCCTTATTTCATCAGAAAAGAATTGTTTCTGAGTAAAAACACTAAAATTTTAGAAATATAGGTCAGCATCTTAATTTTAATTAGGTCAGATTCATTATGATTTTATATGATATAAGGGAACTCGATCTCCCTGCTTTCTGACTATGTTTTTTCAGTTGCTCCCTTAATACTGAATAATGTGACCAATGTAGCTATCAAATACATGATGCATACAATCACATATTTACAATTTCAAAAATACAAAACTAAATTTATACAATAAATTAACTTAAATTACATCATATTACATAGACTCTTCATCATCAGATTGGTGCTTAAAGTAGTAAAGTTGCTAATTATATTCCCTATGTGCTTATTCTACTAAAATTATGACATAAGGTGTTTTCTAAGGAAATCACCCTCTAAGAACTGCAGACAAATAGATGAATGAATGAATGAATGAATGAATGAACTAACAATTGAAAGAATGATTAAATGAATGAAAGCTTCTAAAGTATACTTTCCAAACTGCAGGCATTCATATCAACAGCAAACATGCATTGGATGAATTATTCATGCTAAGATATGATTGTAGTGGGGATATCCAGTATATAGAACACACAACATAAGGATAATGTATAACATGCAAGAACAGAAACATGCATCAAAAGAACTACAGGAACACAATACAGCAGAACCTTTCTACTCCGAACTTGATCGGACAGACTGACAAAACTGTTCAGATTAAGGGTTTCAGAAAAGATAGGTTTCAGATTAGAAAGTTTACTTTCAGTATTAAATACACGATACGGATATCGGGACCAATTGATGTGTTCGGTTTAGAGAGGATTCCTGATTAGAATGGTTCAGTGTAGGTAGGATTCTGGAGTAAAAAGGTTCGGTGTAGGTAGGATTCTGGAGTAAAAAGGTTCGGTGTAGGTAGGATTCTGGAGTAAAAAGGTTCAGTGTAGGTAGGATTCTGGAGTAAAAAGGTTCAGTGTAGGTAGGATTCTGGAGTAAAAAGGTTCGGTGTAGGTAGGATTCTGGAGTAAAAAGGTTCGGTGTAGGTAGGATTCTGGATTAAAAAGGTTCGGTGTAGGTAGGATTCTGGAGTAAAAAGGTTCGGTGTAGGTAGGATTCTGGAGTAAAAAGGTTCAGTGTAGGTAGGATTCTGGATTAGCAAGGTTCGGTGTAGGTAAGATTCTGGAGTAAAAAGGTTCGGTGTAGGTAGGATTCTGGAGTAAAAAGGTTTGGTGTAGGTAGGATTCTGGAGTAAAAAGGTTCGGTGTAGGTAGGATTCTGGAGTAAAAAGGTTTGGTGTAGGTAGGATTCTGGAGTAAAAAGGTTCGGTGTAGGTAGGATTCTGGAGTAAAAAGGTTCGGTGTAGGTAGGATTCTGGAGTAAAAAGGTTTGGTGTAGGTAGGATTCTGGAGTAAAAAGGTTCGGTGTAGGTAGGATTCTGGAGTAAAAAGGTTCGGTGTAGGTAGGATTCTGGAGTAAAAAGGTTCGGTGTAGGTAGGATTCTGGAGTAAAAAGGTTCAGTGTAGGTAGGATTCTGGAGTAAAAAGGTTCGGTGTAGGTAGGATTCTGGAGTAAAAAGGTTCGGTGTAGGTAGGATTCTGGAGTAAAAAGGTTCGGTGTAGGTAGGATTCTGGAGTAAAAAGGTTCGGTGTAGGTAGGATTCTGGATTAAAAAGGTTCGGTGTAGGTAGGATTCTGGAGTAAAAAGGTTCGGTGTAGGTAGGATTCTGGAGTAAAAAGGTTCGGTGTAGGTAGGATTCTGGATTAGCAAGGTTCAGTGTAGGTAGGATTCTGGAGTAAAAAGGTTCGGTGTAGGTAGGATTCTGGAGTAAAAAGGTTCGGTGTAGGTAGGATTCTGGATTAGCAAGGTTCAGTGTAGGTAGGATTCTGGATTAGCAAGGTTCAGTGTAGGTAGGATTCTGGATTAGCAAGGTTCGGTGTAGGTAGGATTCTGGATTAGCAAGGTTCGGTGTAGGTAGGATTCTGGATTAGCAAGGTTCAGTGTAGGTAGGATTCTGGATTAGCAAGGTTCGGTGTAGGTAGGATTCTGGAGTAAAAAGGTTCGGAGTAGGTAGGATTCTGGAGTAAAAAGGTTCGGTGTAGGTAGGATTCTGGAGTAAAAAGGTTCGGTGTAGGTAGGATTCTGGAGTAAAAAGGTTCGGTGTAGGTAGGATTCTGGAGTAAAAAGGTTCGGTGTAGGTAGGATTCTGGAGTAAAAAGGTTCAGTGTAGCAAGGATTCTGGATTAGCAAGGTTCAGTGTAGCAAGGATTCTGGATTAGCAAGGTTCAGTGTAGGTAGGATTCTGGAGTAAAAAGGTTCGGTGTAGGTAGGATTCTGGATTAGCAAGGTTCGGTGTAGGTAGGATTCTGGAGTAAAAAGGTTCGGAGTAGGTAGGATTCTGGAGTAAAAAGGTTCGGAGTAGGTAGGATTCTGGAGTAAAAAGGTTCGGTGTAGGTAGGATTCTGGAGTAAAAAGGTTCGGTGTAGGTAGGATTCTGGAGTAAAAAGGTTCGGTGTAGGTAGGATTCTGGAGTAAAAAGGTTCGGTGTAGGTAGGATTCTGGATTAAAAAGGTTCGGTGTAGGTAGGATTCTGGAGTAAAAAGGTTCGGTGTAGGTAGGATTCTGGATTAGCAAGGTTCAGTGTAGGTAGGATTCTGGATTAAAAAGGTTCGGTGTAGGTAGGATTCTGGAGTAAAAAGGTTCGGTGTAGGTAGGATTCTGGAGTAAAAAGGTTCGGTGTAGGTAGGATTCTGGATTAAAAAGGTTCGGTGTAGGTAGGATTCTGGAGTAAAAAGGTTCGGTGTAGGTAGGATTCTGGATTAAAAAGGTTCGGTGTAGGTAGGATTCTGGAGTAAAAAGGTTCAGTGTAGGTAGGATTCTGGAGTAAAAAGGTTCGGTGTAGGTAGGATTCTGGAGTAAAAAGGTTCAGTGTAGCAAGGATTCTGGATTAGAATGGTTCGGTGTAGGGAGGATTCCAGATTAGAAAGGTACGGTTCAGGGAAGATTCTGGATTAGAAAAGTTCGGTTCAGGGAAGATTCTGGATTAGAAAGGTTCAGTGTAGGGAGGTTTGACTGTATGTGATATACTATGTAGCAACAATCAAGCAACAAGAAAAAGACTACATAGATGAGATTATTATTCATAGGTAGTAGAACATGAATACCATTCTGCATGAAGTACATGGATATGGAGAAGAACATAACGCTATGGCAACAATCCTGATAAAATCAAAATGCATTTATATTATACATTACCATACATACATGTATTACACATCATGTCAGTAGATTATCACTCACCATGCAGCAAATTAAAGCTCAGGTATTCATTAATTAATGATGCATCCATTGAAATATACAGGCATGCTCAGTCCATTTTAAGTAATTTTTTTTACTTAATCAAAATAAAAATACCAGAAATACATAGATGTTAGCCCGACAGACCTTTTTTTGAGGGGGGTGGGGGCATAACGTTTTTAAGACCAAAATTGGAAGTATGAACTAATTAAGAAATGAATCATAACTCATGTTCTCACTAAAGATATTCTTAGAAGAAAATTTTTTACAATAGAGATGTTTCCAATTTAACCTACCTACCATGATAATTATTTTGGTCAATAACTCAAAACGCGACCATTCTTTTTCACAGTCTTAACAAGAAATTGTACAGTTTACATTGTATATGATGGTTTCCAGCCATGATTAACAATGGATGATTTTATGACAAATTGCTTCAGTTGCCAATCTATCAGAAATGAAAGTAGATTATGAAGGATTGTGGGCAATATGGTGATTAATCAACTCAAGAAGTCCCGAGTTCAAACATCACAAAAGTTTGTGATCATAATTTGATCTAAGAAACGTGTACTGTTTTTCTAGAAGTGGACTCGAGAGTGATTCAAATGAGCATTTTATCCATCACAATTGATATCAACCATCAGGTACAGAAAATGTTTAAAGTTGAAATGTGTATTCTTGATTTATAGCAGGTAGTATCTTTACAGAACTGGATCGAAACATTTTGCAAGATATCCGTAAAATATGTAATGAACTACAGTGCGTACATGATAAGAGATTTCAGACTGTGAACAGAGTGTGACAAATCCTATTTGCTATTAATCAGAATAGGAAAAAAAATAGAATTAAAAGTCTATACAATTTCTTCCAACATTTAGTTAATAACTTATAATTATAAAATTTGAATGGTAAGTAATTAATGATTGAAACAAGATACGAAGTAAAGTATGAATAGTCGACCTCGATTAGTTAGAACTTTATACTAATTTAACAGTTAGTATTTAATTCTCTCAAATATTCAAACACCATGCAGTTATACATTAGTATATTTAGATGCAAAATCCATCATGGCACTAAATGAATCATCATTAATTAGTATAAATAGATAAATAGAAAATGTTGAAAGAATGATGCAAAACACAAAATGACCCTTTATTGTCATTTTAGGGATTTAAACCCCTACCTGTGAATCCTGAAACCCAAAAATTGTAAGAATTTCAGTAATTCTTGAGCATGTTCTCGCTCTTTTTTCTTCTCTTTTTCTGTCAGAATATCATATGGCACCAATTGTGGATGTACCCCACCTCCTGTAAAATGTGTTAGAATTAAAAAATTACGTAACAAAGATAATATTTCTTGCAAAAGGCAAAAAAAACAAAACTTAAGAACAAATGAATGAAAATGTTTATTATTAAAACAGAATTGAAATAAACTAATTGATCTATATAATAAAATACTTTTGGTACAATCAAAATTTAATTTTTGCTTCAGACCAATATGTTATATATTTTAAAGGGCAGTAAGTTAGAAAGGTCTTAATCTGAGCTTGAGGCTCCAGTAAAAACAGGTGGAAAACAGGACAGAGGATGGAACGCAAAGAACCAGAAATTATTTAAAGTTCTAGTTTTATGTAGAACAATACTCACCAATTTCTTCCAATTCAATCTTCTTTCTTTTTGCCCAAAGGTCATGTGAATTTTCAGCAAGTTTCTCGGACAATGTCTGCATTTCACGGGTCAAGGTCATATTTCTAAGGTCATAAGGTCGTGGACTGTATCCATGATCATACTACAAATAAGATAATGATCAAGTATTGAAACTAATAACTTAATAGTAAGAATAAAAACTCTTCTAAAACACATGATCAACAGAATTCCTTTTATATCTTCAGCTAGGTTTGACGTAACAAATTTGAAGTTAATTAAACAGTTACATAAAGCATGCAGGAACAAAATTAGATCAGACTAAACCACTGGAGCTCTCACTGGTTGCTTCTCAGGTAACTCTAAAAATTGACCAATGAAAACATTGCATTCTAAGACATGTCATCAAACTCACTTTTATATCATTGGATCCATAAGAAAAATCTGTACGCAATATAAAGTTCTACTGACTAAGAAATGGCCAAATAATAGTAATTCACTCTTTAAATGACTACAGTAGAGTATTACAATATTACATAGATAAATAAGGTAGAATATTGCTTCAAGAAGAATTACAGCAAAAATTGCATGATGGAGACTTATCATTTTAAAGTATAGATGATGACACAAACATTTAACCACTATGGACAGCTGAGATAGATGATATTTGCATGCATTATGTAGCATCTATGTATATCAGTATGGTCGTTAATGAACACTTACAGCATCTTTAGAGGTTCTTCTCTTCATGGACTCCCTGTTTGCAGTAAGTCTGGCTTGATCTTGGTCTAAATTCCATCCCCAAGCTAACACTGACTTCACAGAATCTTGAACTGGTTGTAGGTATTTAGATTTTTCCTGAAAAGAAAGTTGAACAGTTGCTTTGTTATCATTTGTTAAAGAACCGCAAGTCATTTATTAACATTAAAGACAAATGGTTTTCTAATTGTATGAATTAGAATTGTTGTCCCCCAAAATAAATCATAAAATTATACATGAACTCAGCATGATACATAATTATATTTTTATATTGGAATTGAATATTGAATAGTTAAACAGTTACGGAGAATAACTTTATATCTTCATTTTTTTTTACAATTTTCACTAATGACCAACACATAATCAAAGAGAAAAAAAGGTCAGTTTTGTGTATTTTTTGTTATTTCTGATGGGAAATTGTGTATCAACAGCAGCATTTTTATCTATACGTGTGTATATTTCACAATTTACATGAACTTAATATAAATCAAGGGAGAAAACTCAAAAATCATCTTCATAAAGGGAGGTAATATTTGTTCAAAAATTGGCTTAAATATTGTATAATTAACACTAAAAAAATACAAAATACATCCAGTAAATAGAAATTCATTAGCACAACACATGAAATGTGAAGAATAAATTAAATAATTTATCTTTATTTTTTTTTCTTATCAATACATATCTAATATATAAACAACTGATACACTGTAACCTGCAAGCAACATAACCTATGATTATGCCACAGTTGTAATACATTTGTATTAATAGCTGCCAATCAAGGTTTAGATAACAGCTGGGTTAGGAAACAGGTTCAGGTGTAAATACCTCTCCTGTGCTGACATATCCAGAACATTTCTTAATGTTAACAGTCCAAACTATTATAAGGAAAACCTACCTCTGTTCAACAGAATACACATAGATCTTGTATTTCATATCCCTACTCTTTGTTACAACTAGTTAATCCTGCTTCTTCCTCATGCCCAGTGTTAAATACCATTACAAGCCTCACCAGTTTTCCTGTGATTTTATAAACACAGTACTGGTGGGCTCAATAGTTAGTACTAGGACACTGAAAAAGTGTCCTTTCAATAATGCAAGGCAGAGCTGAGATTTGAACCTAAGACCTTTCAATTACAATGGACCTTTCCAAAGCAACACCCTTTGTGAGTAGCTAAATTATGTTGTTGTTGAGAGGTTGTTGCACTAGATGTTAAATTTATATTTAGATCATGCAGTGGGAAAAATGGCTAATCAACTAAAATGAATTTCGGATACGTACCCTTTCACCAAGCATGTGGAAAGGTCTGATTGTTGGATGGTGTTTCCTGTCATCATCAAAGTTATTACCATAACTCCAGCCTTCATCAATCTGTGAACAGGTGAACAGGGAATAAAGAGAAGTTTAATCCACAAATGAATTATACAAACTTGCGCAGCATTCAAAATCATAATTTTGATCACTATGACTAATGAAAAGAATTATTTGCTAAAACCACTCAACCATGATACATACTTTTTAATGAAATGAAGCATTTAGTTGAGTGTCTTGTGAGAATTACAAAGTTGAGATCTTGTAAGAAAAGTAAATATAAACAAAAAATGTACAAAGCTGAACAAGTACATTCATGGAAAAAAGTGATTTTTTAAGGAAAATATAGCAATTTCACAGAAAGTACACATTTAATTCTCCCTATTATGTAAAAGAAATGCCTGTCCAAGCTTGATCTGAGTTTCAAGTAAAATCCAGGTGTCATTGAGTGTAGAAACATATCACTTCCATGGTGGGTAAGTAGTAGCTATCTATGATACAAAACTTACCTTTTTAAGAGCCCAGTTGTCATGGAAATGTTCAGCAAACTTATGGCAAGCATTCTCAATAGATTGATTAGGATGTACTCTGAAAGATAAACAAAGTATAGCATACATAATTATGTAAGAAGAAAAAAACCTCAACAATCAAAGATGGTTTTTAAAACAAAGGACTTCATTCACATACTGGACCTTATTCAGAGGTGGCCACTAACACAGGTTTGACTGTACTAAGAAAGAAGTACTATAAAACAATAAGATGATACATACCTTGAGGTATCGACAGGACTCGGAACATAAGTTCCCTCGGATTCGGCCACAGCTCTATTGAACCAACTGTCATCATGTGACGTCAAGGTGTAGTCAGGTGACAGGGCACAACCAATGGCTGACAAGCATGGCAAGGCTTTTGAGAACAGTTCTGGATCATATGCCTTATGACAAGATGTAAAAATATCAAAGTTAAAATCAACTTAGCATTTTGGTAGCAATATTTTTTCTGTCAATCCTTACTAGAGAGTGTAATTTCTTCCTAAGCTGCCACCATCGACAAACCAGAACCATTTTCCAAAGTTTTACGCAGGCAGAAAGTTTGTCCACATGCATGATAATAATGATATCATACTAACATACTATGACTTTTTATTATATTATAAGCATTTCAGTTGATAAGCCTTCATCAGTGATGATAATTTCTTTCCCACATGTATGATGAAATACCTGATATTAAAAATGTAATTTGTCAATCATAGTTTTAAACATTCAACTCAAATACTTTCACAGATGACTAGGCTTATGAATCAATAATAAAATCAAACATGAGTACTACATACCCTTTGAGAAAGTGAGTCAAAGATCCCAGAGAACAGCATCATAGTTAACCTCTTTTCCTCGTCACTTGCTCCACCAAATGAACCCCACCCACCATGACTGTAGTAGCGACCACATCTCTCATAATATGCTGTCAGTACCTGAGATTGAGTTACATAAAAAATACATCGAAATCAGAAATAAGTAAGCAAATCATATTCATATCACACTGGAACATTAATTTTACATTGTAGACTTGAATGTCAACTTACATACATATACAGAAAATAAGTACAAAATGTACAAAAAATACAAATTCATCATAAATATTTTAATAGTAGACTTTAAACATTCAAAGTATGACTCATTAAAAGACCCATAAAAATTATGGTGAACTTAGCCAAATCTTTGGATTTTTTGTTGTTGATTATACCAATCTACATAAATAAAGTTCACCATGGATTACATTAGCTAACTTACCCTCAAGGGTACCACTGTATTCTCATTGAGAGCAGGTACATCTACAGCCATCTTCTTCAACAATTTGGCCATCATTGGTGGTCTTAATTGACTGTAAAAATAGACAGGCTTAACTTAAATAATAGTTCCTGGACAGATGTGAACTTGAAGACAGTGCAGGTTACTAAACCTTTCTTCGATCCGTTATTTTAAATATCTTCCTAAAACTGACCAATGGAAATGGCACATTTTTGTATGTGGCCTAAAGGCTCAGGCTTATCATATCTTGGACCCTGCATTTTAATAATTCAACAGTCTTATGTATAGCAACAACAACTTACTAAAAATTGATGCTTTAATTCATCGTAGCATCATAATTTATGCATAATAGGAGACAAGAATGAAAGAAATGAAAAAGAGTGGGAGAAACTTATAAGTTTGTCAAAGACCTGAAAAAGGGACTTAAGACATACGGGTAATGCGCCATTACTTATTAAATAAAGGTATTTTACTGACTTAAGAGGAATTTTCATGAAAAAGCAAAATTTCAGAACCTACGACTCCCTGAACTTTTCATGAAATATACAAGAACAGTTCAAGAAAAATTAATGATTTCATGAATACCTTTTGATGGGGTTAAAAAAAATTAAACATTAAAGTTTTAACTTACTTTGTGAAAGCAACAAGGAAATCTGAGACCATTTCTCTCTGTCCTTTAGTAAGTGATTTACACTTAGACATTCTGTATACAGTGTTCAATGTGGACTCCAGCAGTGACGAGACATGATCTGCTTCCATAAAGAAGTCACTGTGACTTGTTAACAATGGAAGTACTGACCCACACAGGTAGCGGTTCAAGGCTAGAGTCATATCACTCTCTGATGATGCAGCCTGCGGGAAAAATCATACAAAAATCTCATTGTTATGACTTATATACTGGGCAACAATTTCGTGGGATATGTAAAATACAATAGATATTTTTATTTCATTGCTTAAACTCAAATTCATAAAATTATTGGTTCTCACTGCAAATTCAACCTAAAAACATTGGTTTCTCATGATAATAAATACAACTTTCATTTAGAGTTAGTACGGTTACAACATGTAAATAACATTAGCGATGTATTGCTATTGACTGTCATACTAGTAGTTTTGTAAAATTTATGTCAAAACTCCAATGTAAGAAATATCAATTAATTATCAATTAATTATCAATTAATCAAACATATATACCATGTCTAGTGTTGTTGCAGCCCTTAGATCAGACAGGATACAGTTTTCTAGGAGGTTAAAGAATGTTGACTGGTCTTCAATACCGTACACTCTCTCCAGGAACATAATGATAGATGCTTTATGTATGGGTAGTAATCCTGGTGGGAGAGCACCTATAAAATATATACAGTACTTAACAGTTATCATTTCTAATATGATCAAACTATCAGAGTTCACATGCACAAAAATATTCACATAGGGGTGATACAGAACAAGAACAACTATAACAAAACGTTATAGTTAAACGAATTACAAGAAGCATTGGTTTAAGTTTTTTGTATGAAGTTGCTTTTATTCAATCCTCCATTATGGAGAGTATAACATATTTACAAGTTATAGATACATGTAATACACATATTTTGACAATCATGAGTATTTGACAAATGAATACATTCATGTATATAGTTCACTTGTACATGGTATTACCATACCATACATTAATGGAATAAAGTACACCCTAAATACTACCAAATCCACCATAGTCTGATATGATACAACCACATTAAACTTGCATCTAATGATGTTCCCGATGTTATGTCACGTTAACATCATAGAACGATGCCTACATTACTTATTTGCATTTCAACACAACAGAGCAGACGAACAGATTCAGTCAAACATGACAGGTAACGCGACGAATAGCCGGTCCAATGACTGACCAATCAATAATGACCGAAATCACCATTAGCCAATCAAATGGCCAGGATTGGCCAAACTAGTAATAGACAATACAGTAAGTACTCGCAAACAGCTATAATAAACAAATACTCGTAGGTATAATTCGTCTAGAAAACAGAAAGGGTATAGATAGACAGTTTAACATTACAGCAGGGCTGCTAGAATGGAAGGGAGGCTAAAATGTTGGCAGTAAAGGTAATTAAATGGGTCTATATCCCCACTCAGCGAAGTCAGAAAAAATATAAAATTAGCCCATCCCCAGTCTAAAATTGCTGACTATAGATCTGTACCATGGGAACGGGAACAAGGGTTCTCTGAGAAGGGAGTAAATATTGACTATGTAGCAGGTTTGGACTTCTTCAGGCTTATTCTGTCTATCAATGTGTCCTACCAAGTGGCTATGGTTCATATGGTGGCCTTTATATACAGAGAGTGTTAACTCTGGACTGATCATACTTTACAGTGAAACCTAGCTTAGCAAGCACTTCAATAATACAATCACCTCATTTAATCAACCACTTACTATCAGATCTCTCTATTTCAACTTTTTAATGAGACCACTATGTTATGACCATTTTTTCAGGCCCCCTAAGGTGGTTTTAATATGGAGGTTTCTTAAACAAATACAGAATTCTCAATAACAACTGACTGGAGGCTGATTTAGCTGTATAGAAATGACTTTGCGCCAGTTAGAAATCTACCGGTAGAAGCTTTAAAAATATTGATGGAAAAATGCCTGGACCCTCCACCCCCTTGCAGGGCTGTTAGTCAAGGTTTTGAGAGATAACTTACCATCACCATCACCTCCAACAGGGAGTATAAACCTCAGACCCAGAACACCTTCTAAATCCTCCATGGAAACCAGGGATCTAAGAATAGCCCTGGCTCTCAATGCATCACTACGGCCAGCTTTGATTGATTCGGCATCAGGTGCACACCGACCTAATAAGTCGACGAGACTGGCATAGAAGTTTAGTATCGCCCCACCCATATCTACATAATCCTCATCATCCTCTGGAGGTAAAGTTGTGAAGTCAAATTTGCTGATAAAAAAAGAAGATAATTTTGAATAATTTGTAATGCATTCTATTTTTATTTTTTAACCACTTTGGTTAAAATAATAGACGAATTCAAATAAATAGAAATTAAATCAAAGAAAGTACAATTGATTTTGAAATAACCTATTTCTTCATCTACCATGTAACCATTTTTCTAACCAAACTCATCAAAATATTGACATGCATAAGAATGCATTACCAAAATAAACCCTTAATTTATTGTGGAAGATTTACTTCATACAACACCAAAGAAATATTTTAACAAACAATTTTGAAATGATTTATATAAAGGGAAGGTTAAATTCTGTATTTCACCTTTGGAAGAGATATTTTCCATCAGAGTCGTCATCGTCATTCATTGCTGACAGGAACATACACGAGGCTCCATCACGAGCAGCAGCAATCTGTTCCGACATCTTTACACCATCCTTCATGGCTTTCAATAGACCACCACCTTCACCTCTCAATGCTGGACCGAGACATTCTGGTCTTCTGATCAACAAACGTACCACCAGGTTAGCATTCTCCTCTACTGTCTCTCCTGTGATTATATTATATAGAGCATGATTCATTTAATACAGTCAAACTTGATACTTACAAACACCTTTATTTATCTATCTGTTGTTTAGTGGCCCATTCAACAGCCATGGTAATTTCAGAGCCACCCAAGAGAGGGGAGAGATGATACAGAAGAACCAGGCAATGATAGCCCTACCCTTTTCAAATACCGGTATATTTTCCTCATTCTTTATCGTGCTTGGTGTATAGTACTGATACATGCCTCATCAGTTTTTCAATCCCTAGCATCTTAGATATACAAGGTTTGAGATTATTAAATGCATAAGAATGTCACACATCATACATTCATCCAAATTTCTAAAACTAGTAAACTTACCATTCACCCAAACACAGAACCGGAAGAAATCCAGATATCTCTCTCCTTCAACCGGATCCCAGCCGATATCCGGATAACCTTTCTCCAGAAGTTCAGAGTTAGACTGAAGACCACATCTAGACAGATAAATGGCAATTTTTTCTAAATGCGCCTCTCTCAGTGCGAGTGCTAACTCATTGTTGTCCATCAATGAAGAATAAGCAACATCTAGCGGGCAGGATCCTCTGAGAGAAGGTCGGGCTGAAATAGGTGAACATTAGCATAATCACACGGAGTGTATATACAGTCAAACCTGTGAACATAGGCCACCCTTCGGAAAGACATAATGGGGCCTTTATTGACAGGTGACCTCTAATTGGAAGTCATTTTGTTCTGAGTAATCAATAACAGATTTTTAAAAGAATGGCCTTTATTGATAGGATGGTCTTTATTCACAGGGTGCCCTTTATTTGGAGGTGGCCGCTAATAGCCTAACACAGGTTTGAGTATACCAATAAGAACCAATCACTGTATAACAGTTTCAATTTGGTACTAGTTCTACAAAATTCTAGATAGCAGTAGGTTAGACAATAATTCAACCACTTATAAGTACAAGTATCGCTACTTCGAAGTATGTTTTAAAATCAGATATTTATGGTCTCTGACTAGTATTCACTAGCCCCTCTTTTCTGTGAGTTTGAATCCCATTTGGGGCCAAATTTCACATGACAAGACGCTGTCCAAGCTTATGGATTGTTGATGGTTCTACCCAAGGTGTATGTCTGGGTTTTTTTCTCTACCTAAAAATCTGGAAAAGCTGCTAGATGACCCTGGGTGTTGGTGCGACATCAATGTGAAAAAGGAAATTTTGACTTACCAAGTAACATACTACTGTTATCAAGGAGATAGCTAAGATGTTCAAACATGGCTCTTTGATTCTGACCACTGGTACGACAGAAATAACACAAGAATCTACAACACATGACAACCATCTCGGCAGCAGCATCCTGTAAAATAAGGAGATGACAAATATGTATGTGTGTAACAATGATGTCATATGTGTAATATAACATAATGTCAAATGTGTAATATAACATAATGTCAAATGTGTAATATAACATAATGTCAAATGTATTATTATAACATGACATCATGTGTGTAATATAGCATGATGTAACATGTGTTATATAACATGACGGCATACGTGTAACATAATGTGTAATATAACATGTGTAACATAATGTGGTATGTGTAATATAACATGTGTAACATAATGTGGTATGTGTAATATAACATGATGTCCTAATGTGGTATGTGTAATATAACATGATGTCCTAATGTGGTATGTGTAATATAACATGATGTCATAATGTGGTATGTGTAATATAACATAATGTGGTATGTGTAATATAACATGTGTAACATAATGTGGTATGTGTAATATAACATGTGTAACATAATGTGGTATGTGTAATATAACATGTGTAATATAATGTGGTATGTGTAATATAACATGTCTAACATAATGTGGTATGTGTAATATAACATGTGTAACATAATGTGGTATGTGTAATATAACATGTCTAACATAATGTGGTATGTGTAATATAACATGTGTAACATAATGTGGTATGTGTAATATAACATGTATAACATTATGTGGTATGTGTAATATAACATGATGTCATAATGTGGTATGTGTAATATAACATATGTAACATAATGTGGTATGTGTAATATAACATGTATAACATAATGTGGTATGTGTAATATAACATGATGTCATAATGTGGTATGTGTAATATACCATGTGTAACATAATGTGGTATGTGTAATATAACATGTGTAACATAATGTGGTATGTGTAATATAACATGATGTCATAATGTGGTATGTGTAATATAACATGTGTAACATAATGTGGTATGTGTAATATAACATGATTTCCTAATGTGCAGTAAGATTTGTTATAAGATGTCGGATGTGAAACACAACATGGTCTTAGATGTATAACATAATATAACAAGATGTCAAATATTTAGAATGACATGACACCAAAAGTGAAGAATAACCTGACATTATTAAATGTGTTATATCTAATGTAATTAAGACATGAATATGACATTCAATATATCATTGAATATGACATCAAACTGCCACATCAAACAAGCAATACACTGAAAATTAGACTAAATATAAATCAGATGAATTTAATACTTACATCAACTAGTTTTGTAGACATTTAACTAACTAATAGTATGTATTCAAATTGAACAAACAAATGCAATCTTTTATAAATTTCTCAACAAGTGAACAAAGTAAAGGTGCAGAATTGAATAAAGATCAAGTTTTACATAAATATGCATCAAATTTTCATGATTAGAGTTAAGGAAAATCAAAATAATGCAAAAAATATCAATTTCTTATGACAGTTACTCTTAAATTTATGAATATGACATGCAATGGCCAATTTAATCACAAGTAATCCCCAATAAAATGTCCATAAGACAAATTTCATTACTTGAGTATATCACAGTTACATTCCATGATAAGGAAATTTCGTCATTTTATTAAAACTTTATCAAACCAAAACAGATGAAAATAGAATATTACTATTATAAATTTGAATGAAACAAGAAGCGTTTGTGAAACACAGATGCTCCCTAAAGGCCAACTGGATAGTATGACATTGACCTTTGACCTCACAATCAATAGGGGTCATCTACATGTGATAACCAACCTTTCAACCAAATCTGAGTAGCTTAGAGCCACATTGTTCACTAGTTATTGCCTGGACAAAGTTTGGTTATGCAAGGACTGACCGCCCGACATGTACAAAGCAATATGCCCCCTTTTCTTTGAAAGGGGTCATATTAAGTTTTTATATAAATTGAAGCACAATGATTTGAATATCTTTATACATATATACCATTTTTATGAAACAAACCTAGCTCTTCTATTGTATTTTTTTATTACTTTACGTCATGCAAAGATAAATAAACAATTAAACTAAGTCATGCAAAAAAGTTGTATAATTTGAACTAAATCGATGTGCAGTAACAGAAAAAAACTGTATAAGGAAAAAAAACACTACTTTTGATAATCTAGTATATATAAAAATGATAAAACAGTCAATGACAATCGTAGAAAAAAAAAATATATGTACATGCAGTAATATCTCAAAAATGGAAAAAAATGAACATGAACTCACTAAGAATACTAGATAATCATCACACTTGTTACACATATCATCACTGAAGCAATTCTATGGAAGCACAGTAAGGTACGACCTTTCGAAAGGATTTCATGAAATCATGAATTTTTCTTGAACTTTTTTTGCATACTTATTGAATAGTTCATGAAGTAAGATTAACTATTTCACAGGGGGTGGCAGCTTATTTATGGTATAACATGGTTGTTTTCTACAGTCTCTGTATGTTTAATCCCTGCCTTACACACATTGTATAAAGCCCTGAAATAAATCCTATTCCCTAGACCACAGCGGACAAAATCTGCTCACAGTCACTGTATCTTTAACTTTCAGATAAATGATCACCCCATCAATTCTATTATTGATTTTTAAGTATAAAAGCATTTTGTTAACTAATCAAAATGAAAAGATTCACAGACTTAAGAATTATATCATTTCATGAGCGATTCTGGAATATCATTGTCTTCATATACATATACACAATCTAGATCCAATCTATAGCCAGTAAGTGAACATTAACCAGAACTTAACAAACAAGAAGTGTTTGTGAAACACACATGCCCCCTAAAGGCCAACTGGATAGCAAAATCTTGACCAATGACATACTGACCTCAAAATCAATGGGGGTCATCTATATGTGATGACCAACCTCCCAACTAAATCTGAAGAGCTTAGGCCAAATCATTCTCTACCCTTATTTATTGGTCGGACAAGTTTTTATTACAGACAGACTGACCAGCGGACCGACCGACCAACATGTACAAAGCAATAATACCTAATTTTCTTTTAAAGGGGGCATAATTATTAATGAACACCATGTATACTTGAAAGTCTATTAACACACAAACTACAGTTTATTACAGTCTTTGAATTAATTTTTTGTGACAGGTTGACTATATACTTAAATGAAGGAAATTCTCTAAAACTAGGTTGCCAAAAGACTTAAGGAAGGAAAAAAATCCTTTCGAGCAGGGGACAACCCACTAATTCGATATAGTTTGATATACACATTTAATTCTCCTCTCAACTGTGCCTCCACAAAAACTAAACCCTATATATGGATTTTGTGACAGCGAAAGTCCCACACTATATAATATACTTTTCACTCAGTAGAATTTAATATTTACATGAAAATAGTGTCACAAGTCCCTGTGCTAATCACTTCAATTAAATTTCAAGTGTTGACAGCCAGACTTCACTGTAGGAAAAATTAGGCTAGAAACAATAGAGTCATGTGCTTACTTGGCCAAAACAATAGGTTGAGTTTGGAGTTGTTGAAAAAAAGGAGGTTCAGTTAAGTGACTGTACACAAAACATTTTCTTTCAGCCTATGAACTCCTGTTTATTCAAAGGATCTGAAGTTCTTACACTAAATCTGAAGACCAGTCTCGAAAGAAAACTTTGCCATTGGTCAGTTTTATGACGGGGCTATTAAACAAACAGATCCAAATAGGGGTTTTAGAACTTTTCAGTGAATGAGTTATGGTACTTATTTTGGATATTGGTTTCAGCATGTTTGATCTAATGTAATAAGATGTTCTAAAAGCCAAATAAAAACTCTTGTTATTTCAAAGCAATTACAAAGAAGTCTTGTGTTATAGAATGATCTAAGCTGAAATGTACTTTTCTGAATAGGGTTGTAACAATATTTTCAAGTGAATATTTCAAAATAATAATTCACTGTAATCTGTGTCCATGACAACATCAGGAATCATACATGTGAAATCTCACCCCAATGAAAAAAAAATCAAATTATGGATGCTCAAATTAATTCATCACCCATGCTAATTGAGATCCAAACTGGCAAAAAATGCAGAGTATGCAAAATGCATTACATGGGAGTATCTATAAAAACAGCGAGAACTTAAAATGTTTCAAACAATTTTCTTGGCATTTTAATTATTAACAATGGGCAAGTTGGTTCAGACTAGAACTGATGGAATGGTGTATTAGTATTCCCGCTAGGTGTATGGCTGCCATATAGACAAATGAATACTGAGGGTTGTCACAAAAGCAAATAGCTACTTCAGTTAGGAAATGAATGTAATATATTTTCACATTATCCATTTATCCTAACCAATGTTCCAGGATTTTGATAGAGTACTCATCTTGTTCTCTCCTGAAACAATCAACTTCTCCACATGAATCACATACACAGTGGAGGATGAAAGGCCTTTAAGATAAAGTCTGCAGCCATATTATCACAGACTATACCAAATGTTTGAACTCATGAACCCAAGGTCTGCATACCTAACACTGTCCTGTTTAGCCAGGTGGGCAGGCTACTTACAGTAGCAGCACAGCTCAGAGCCTCTATATCATGATTTATATAAGTGTATTCCCTTGATAGTCAATTGAGAATGGCAAATGAGAAAAAAATCTGAGAGGCTGGGGTCAAGAGGGCCTTATAGGCCCCTTTCCAATCTCAAAATGATTCGGGATGCTCTGAAAAAGGCAGAAATTCGCCAATTAGCAGAAAATATTCCTCCCTGTAAAATACTAGTTTTAAGCATCAAAACTGAATGTAGAAGGGCCTTCACTTAGGGTAATTATATGGTACATAAAGACATAGGACATGGTATAAAGATGTAATTTGTGCATCCTATAACTTCATACAATACTTTCAGTCACATCTAAAGAAAAAAAAAAATGCTAGAAAAAAATCTCCCGTAAATCAACCTTATCTTGCTAGTTTTCAAAAATATGAAATTATTCACGCACAATTTTTAGACTGAAAATTTTATGATATTTTGCAATCTTTTCTGAGTAGAAACTTTACAAGACAAAAGTAAAACATTCACATGTATGGGATGATAGATTAAAGTCAGGTGTCTCCTAAGGGTCGACGAATCTCGTCCAATTCTTTGCTTACCATGAAGTTTTTAATTGACCCATTCCTGATTATCAAATCCTTAAGTGTTAGCTTTATATAAGACGAAGATATAAATTGAATATAAAATTTTCATGATGCAAAAATAACATGCAGAGTATGATCGGCCGAAATCACAATTACGTCACTATGTGAATGTCAGACCTCAAAAATCTAATTTGAAACAAGCTTTTGTTTAGAATCAGACCCAATGTCATTTGTTTTTTAATTATTTTTCATGCTCAGTAAAACTCATTAATTTTGTAAAATTTCTGTTGGAAAGGAAATATTTTTAAATAGACAGAATCATATCAAGGCATGGATTTGATTTATACACAAGTCTTAAATCCAAGCCACTGATTGGATGATTCTTGATCAAGACCTTAAAACCAGCCAATGGAAAGGCTAGATCATGAGATCTATCTGTAAGAAATGAACCTGCTTTAAGTTCCATGCCAAATGAAGGCATTCAACAATCATTTTCACTTGAACTTGGTAGTTTTCAAATCAATTAACACAACTTTTCAGGCTTATTTTCAAACAGATTTTAAAGGTCCATTCACACGATGTTGTTACAGAAGAAAGTGTACAAACTTTTGTACAAAATTGGATTTAATTCCTTGACACCAGAATGAACCGAAGGTAAGTAGTACCTAAAGCCTTAATAAATTTACATGAAATCTTCTAAAATATCACCAGCAAGAATAAAATGGTCACTTGTTGAAATTACTGCCCAGTCAGTGCATCAATAAGGTTACTGTATTTTTTTCTGAACAACAAGTTGTAACCCTGATATGCTAACTGGACAGTCATTATGTTTAGTTTTAACAAGAAATTATGATGTAAATATGTCATATAGTATTAATAGTAAAGTCTCAAGGAAAATGTCAAATTCACCCCAATTATAAACTGATTAATAAAAAAAAATCAAAAGTCCAAATTTATGATTATGTACATAGATATAATCCAATATTCCGTCTAGCAAAAATGCAATCTAGTAAAATAAATAAAACAATGAAAAAAATTTAAATAATTTCTGAAGCTAAATGCTTTATATTTCAGACAAAAAAGTAAATTTTGTAGAAAAATGCATAAAATGCCAATATAATATATATATAAAAATGTGAAAATATATCAAACAGATAGTGCGTAATAAAAAATACAGTTTTGAATTTAAATCTTGGAAAAAAAATCCAAGGGTTGGATGCAAAGTTATCGTAACCACTTCTTCAACTAATTTCGGTTATAATAATTTTGCAACGACCCTTCAAAATTAATGATCTTTTAAATATAAATTTAAAAAATTGGCTATAAAAAAACAGAACATAAAATATTTGCAATAGAAATATAATTAAAAGTGATGAGTGAAAATGAGCAGAACAAGCAACTTATGCAAATAAATCAATGAAATTCAAATTTATATAAATGCTACTTAAAAATATTTTTTATCAAAACATTTAAACTAATAACAGAGTTAAACCAGTCAAACCCTTTCAACAATGTTTGAAGTGTGAAGGATTGGGTACACATCAAAGTAATATTTCCCAATGAGTAAAAAACCTGTTAACTTCAAAACTAAGACAATATGTGGAAGCTAACAGCCAAATATTTTCAATTAAGTATTTTTTTTTAAAATCAGTCCTTGGGCACCCATAAATTTCTTATTACTCCAAAAAGGTAACGAGGTCAAGTACAAAGAGACGCCATCATCTCTTGACCATGACTTCTATAAGAATCAATCAACTGTATGTGAGAACAAGAGTGCCGCAAGCAGTGACAACACTCGTCTATTCTCGACCTCAGTGAGATCTATCCACCTATGAAGTTTCATGTTGCTATCTCTTATACTTTCTGAGTTATGAGCTACATTAAAGTTTTTGCACAGACTCTGATCGACCCAAGATGACGCAGTGGTAAAAATAGCTCAACCTTTTCTTCTAAAACAGACGAGCTTAAAATCAGTGCTTTTCTCACTGAATTTCAAAATCACGACATGCATATGTTAACGTTCCAGAAACATTCCTATTTTTAGTCAGAGCATATCTCAATCATAAAGCAAGACCCACAAATGGAAAGTAAAGCATACTTTGCTGGATTCCCCAAGATTATTGTCCATTGTTCCCGGGGCGACTGTAGAATGTCTACGCTGATTGGTAGCTGTTGGTTCCCCGCCAGCGGCCGATTGTTGTTGTTGTGCCTTGTTTAGCGTGTTAACCATGAGCTGCATGACAGTCTCGTGCACACAAAGTGCTCTCATAAGATCAGGATGCTGAAAGAAAACTTTGTTGTCCATCAAATCCCTGAAAATAAGGCAGAAAAAAATAAGAACAGGGCACTAAATCAATTGAAAAATGTATGAAGAAACTTTTTAATGTACCAATTATCATCACATAATAAGCATCAATATACAACACGACTCAAAATTCAAACATTAGGAGTGAAATAATTTATTGACAACCAATGAATAAACCTAGGAAAAATTTCATTAGGAAATGTTCTCACAATTGATGTTATTTAATTGGATTTTAATTAAAGTACATTTTTATCAATGTATATTATCGTTAAAACCTGGCCGAAAAAATAACAAACATACAGTCAAACCAGTGTTCGAATAAAGGCTACTGTGTGAAAAAAGGCCATTCTTTTAAAACCGTCATTGATTATTGTAAACAAAATGACCTCTCAATAAAGGCCATCTGTCAATAAAGGCCATATTTTATCTTTCCCAAGGATGGCGTTTGAATGTATTTCAAACTATTTTTTTGTCAATGTTGATTATCAGTAACTGTTGCCAGGAAGAAAAAAGAAATATACTTAAATATCAATATACTAAAAGAAATATACATACTTCAAACTGTTCTTCATTAATTCTTCCTCATCAGGGCCGGCTTGTACCAGCAACAGTGAGCGGATATTTCCCAATGCTTTCAGTAGGTTGTTGATATCATCTTCACTGGCACTACTAATAACATAGGCTTTCTCTAAACCTTCCAGTAACTGTAACATAAAAGGGAGGTAATCTAAAATGAAATCTTTTAAATAGCTAATTATCCACAAGGGAGGTAATCTAAAATGAGATCTTTAAATAGCAAAATATCCACAAGGGAGGTAATCTAAAATGAAATCTTGTAAATAGCAGAATATTCACAAGGGAGGTAATCTATAATGAGATCTTGTAAATAGCAGAATATTCACAAGGGAGGTAATCTATAATGAGATCTTGTACATGTATAGCAAAAATCTCACAAGGGAGGTAACTCTAAATCAGATTAGAACTTCCAATATATTTTGTGATTTAATAGGGAGGCAAGTATTAAAAGTAACTGAAATAATGTAGTCTGAAATATAAACAAGGGAGGTAACTACATAATGAATAAGAACTCAAAATAATTGGTGTATAAAAGCAGGTAATTGTGACAAAAACTGTGACAAAAACAATCTATTTATATTATTGAGACTAACCACATTAACATTTAGAGTTATTGCATTTGTTTATGATTATAGGAGTAAAAATGAAACAATGAATTATATATATAATTATATATATTATGTACTTACCTCACCACAACAAATTATATATATAATTATATATAATTATGTACTTACCTCACCAATACCATTATATTGTCTGTAGAGTAGACTGAACATTTCCCGTACTAAATCAGGGGAGGTAATAAAACTCTCCTCGGCCCACATGATCATCGTCTTCTGTATTAACTTTTGGAGGGAATCTGAATTCAATTTACATTCATTAGTAATTTATATAAAAACATAATTCTAGAAAAAATTATAATTTTTAAGAAAAAATATTTACACACCTAGAAAATTAATATTTTCTAGGAAGAAGCCTGCATGCATGCATATAAATGATCTTATCTTATTGTTTATGATATTAGTCTCATTTTAAGCAAAGGTTTTGATAAAAGTTTCTTTTCTTTTTTATTGATGATTAATTTCTTCATACCAATAACAAACTTTATATCTTATATAATGATAAACATTGTAGTCAATAATATATCAAGAATGCATAAACATTAATACTTTAAATAATTGATACACATCCGGGGTATTGCTAATTAACACAAAATGATTCAATTTCAAATTAAATGAATAAGATATTGTAAGAATGATTACAATTTGGCTTGCTATAAGTTTAGAAAACTTAATACAATGAAGCATAGAATACAGGAATCAAAATATAATTATGTTACTGAAAATGTAAGACAAATCATAAAATGCAAGCCAATATAAAGTGCCATGTAAATTACACTTGAGATAAAGGGCATTATATATACTCATCCTAATGATATGGATGAATTAGAAGCATTTCAGTCAGTAGTAATCGTCCTGGATAAAACAGATTCTAGGAAGAACCAAAATAACTGAATTAATTCTCGTGTTTTACAATACTCGCAGCTGATCTATACGAAGATATTAAGTATTCAAGGTCAAGGATGGATTGAGCACAATAAAACGCTGAAGACTGGACAATTTTCCAAGTCCCGTTTTTTTTATTGTCTACCAAAAGCTCTGTGAAAGACTTTTGGCTCAGTCTGGAAGGGGGTCTGGTTTTGAGGGGCTTACTGTGTATTAACAGTCCACCTGGTAATCAACCGAGCGGGTTTGGTGATTTTCGTCAGTGCTTTAAGGTGGATGTTAAGAAATTTGGCTCAGGGTATATTAAAATTCTGTATTTCTATGGAAGAAAAATGTTTCAGAAAACTTGGGAACGTTCCTCCATAGAAAAAAACACACAAAAAGCAGAAAAATAAATATCTATGAAAAATAGCAAATAAACCATTGTAATTTCAAGCAAATCATTGTATACAATGTAATGAATTCAACATGCAACTGATGATTAGCTTTCAAACAAGAATTTTGTAACGAAAAAACAAACCCACAGGAGTATATCATAAAAAAATCAACACGAAAATAATGTCTTACTTCTTTCTGCACAGATGAACAAAAAATATTGTACATATTTGTTATTTTGTAGTTCAGTATAAAGGTTGATTTGATTATGTGTAAGTAGTAAATCTCTCTCTCTCTCTCTTGTTAAGTATAAATGCAAAATTTAGTCGACGACAGTAAAGTAAAGAAAATATCACAGTTTACAATTAACAAAGATTTTTTTTTCAGATTTTTTTTTCAAGTTTTATACTCATATCTTAATGAAGACTCATTATACAAAGTCATAATGATTTTTTCTTAATATCTTGTCAATAAATAAAAATAATTTATTTAGATCACTTTTTCCATCTTTTGTACACTGAACAGGTTAAAAATCTATGTCATACAGTCATAATGATTTTTTTTTTAATACATTGTCAATAAATAAAAAACAAGAGGGCCATGATGGCCCTATAAATGCTCACCAGGAGAAAAGGTCATTTGGAGATTAACATTGTTGAAGTTTTCTATACGAGTCTAAGTAAGATCAAGTGACCCATCTGGGCCGTTTTTTATCCCATGGCCATTAGTTGAACAGATTTAAAAGAGGTCCATTAGACAAAGCTAGATACCAAATATCTTAGCTCTAGGCCTTGTGGTTTCGGAGAAGAAGATTTTTTAAAATTTTCCTATATAAAATAGAATAAACCCCAGGGCAGGGCTAATTTTGACCCCGGGGCCATAATTTGAACAAACTTGGTAGAGGTCCACTACACAATGCCACATACAAAATATCTAAGCTCTAGGCCTTGCGGTTTCGGAGAAGAAGATTTTTTAAATTTTCCTATATAAGTCTATATAAATCAAGTGACCCCCGGGGCGGGGCCAATTTTGACCCTAGGGCAATAATTTGGACAAACTTGGTAGAGGTCCACTAGACTATGCTACACACCAAATATCAAAGCTCTAGGCCTTGTGGTTTCGGAGAAGAAGATTTTTTAAATTTTCCTATGTAAGTCTATATAAATCAAGTGACCCCCGGGGCGGGGCCAATTTTGACCCTAGGGCAATAATTTGAACAAACTTGGTAGAGGTCCACTAGACAATGCTACATACCAAATATCTTAGCTCTAGGCCTTGTGGTTTCGGAGAAGAAGATTTTTTAAATTTTCCTATATAAAATAGAATAAACCCCAGGGGACGGCTAATTTTGACCCCGGGGCCATAATTTCAACTAACTTGGTAGAGGTCCACTAAACAATGCCACATACAAAATATCTAAGCTCTAGGCCTTGCGGTTTCGGAGAAGAAGATTTTTTAAATTTTCCTATATAAGTCTATATAAATCAAGTGACCCCCGCGGCGAGGCGTATTTTGACCCTAGGGCAATAATTTTAACAAACTTGGTAGAGGTCCACTAGACTATGCTACACACCAAATATCAAAGCTCTAGGCCTTGTGGTTTCGGAGAAGATTTTTTAAATTTTCCTATATAAAATAGAATAAACCCCAGGGCAGGGCCAATTTTGACCCGGGGGCCATAATTTGAACAAACTGTGTAGAGGTCCACTACACAATGCCACATACAAAATATCTAAGCTCTAACCCTTGCGGTTTCCGAGAAGAAGATTTTTTTAATTTTCCTATATAAGTCTATATAAATCAAGTGACCCCCAGGGCGGGGCCAATTTTGACCCTAGGGCAATAATTTGAACAAACTTGGTAGAGGTCCACTAGACAATGCTACACACCAAATATCAAAGCTCTAGGCATTGTAGTTTTTGACAAGAAGATTTTTTAAATTTCCTATATAAGTCTATGTAAAATCAAGTTACCCCCGGGGCGGAGCCAATTTTGACCCTAGGGGAATAATTTGAACAAACTTTGTAGAGTTCCATGAGACAATGCTACATACCAAATATCTCAGCTCTAGGCCCTGTGGTTTCAGACAAGAAGATTTTTTAAGTTTTTTCTATTTGTTGTCATAGCAACCAGAATTTTTAATGAAATTTAATTTTTTGAACAACTTTGAAAGGGGACCACCCAAGGATCATTCCAACCAAGTTTGGTTGCAATCGGCATAGCGGTGTAGGAGGAGATGTTGTTTTAAGTAAACATGGACGCCACGTATTCGTAACGACGCACGACGCACGATGGACGCAGGGCGATCACAAAAGCTCACCCTGAGCACATTCGTGCTCTGGTGAGCTAAT
Source organism: Lutraria lutraria (assembly GCA_964023205.1). Classification (NCBI taxonomy): domain Eukaryota; kingdom Metazoa; phylum Mollusca; class Bivalvia; order Venerida; family Mactridae; genus Lutraria; species Lutraria lutraria. The sequence goes on from OZ026834.1 coordinate 29,181,779, forward strand.
AATAATCATTACTCTGTACCTTTTTACACAGAATGAGCTAGAATCTACGCGACATTTAAGCTTTGGGGGATAGAAGCAGATGAAACAAGACAAGCCAATCTAAATGAGAAACAAAGGGGACACACCCAGAAACTGTCCCCTTTTTTAAGTGAATGTATGTGTAGAGTCTTGATTTATTACATCAACCAAGCAAGGGGTTTACAAAAGCATGAGTTTCACATTAACGGGTCAGCTAGAAATTAGAGAAGAGAGCAAATTTAGTTTATCATTCAACTAGTAGCGTTTACTAAACCGGGTAGAACACAGCAATATTCTAGTCAAACATACAACCTATCCCATTATGAAGGATATAACAGCAGAAAAAAATCCTCTTTCCAATGGATTGTTTTAGATATTATCAAGAGAAGTTGGTAATTAATAGAGCAATCTAGGCGTAGGTTGTATGCTTAACTTGAACAGAATTCACTAACAATTCTTTTACCTATTTTGCCATCTTGTTTGGTTTCAGTCTCGACTTTTTCGTCTTCCTTAGCCTTCCAGACAAGTTGCAACAGCTTGTCGCCGATAGTTGGTGACTCTGGCTCTTTATCAACTTCTTCAGGTATGTTAGCCTCTTCATTTATAGAAGTCGGCATCGAGCAATGTTTCAACAGATTTTTGTGGAAGTTCCACAATATTTCACGGATATCTTCACGACATGGGCAGTTAGTGAACAGTTCAGCTTCATCATTCTTGAAGGACAGCAAGTTCCTCATCTAAGAACACATAAAAGATCAGGTACAAATCTCATGCACACAATCTCAATTGAGATCTGTCACAAACATTGAGAAGTTACATTATAGTAAGATAGCATATATTGAACCCATTAAATAAGTCATTATGTAAATTCCTTATAATACAGTTGAATCGCGATAGTTCGATAAGCCACGGGAATGTCCGAAAATTTTGAACTATCGCACTTTTCGAACTATTGCATCTTTTTGTTATTAGAAATAAGTCCAGAATATTGAGATGACCCGCCCTTTGAAGCATGCTTTTTACACCTTTTCATTATGTTTCTGCTTGAACCAAATTTCCGCGGCTGAAAACGGTCAAAATTGGAACAAGCTGTGAAAAACAGCATACAGTCACTTCGAACTTTCGCATCTTATTGTAGTGTAAAAACGTATCTGGGGACTTCAATTTCATTTCGAACTTTCGCATTTTTCGTACTATCGCAATTCGTACTATCGCATCAAATCTATATTGAAAATCGAAGGAAATTCGCCGGGACTGACGAACGATTTTGAACTATCGCATTTTTGGAACTATCGCATTTCGGACTACCGCGATTCAACTGTAAATAGCAAAACTCAATGTGATATAATTTCAACAAGTTCTTTAAATGAAAATATTACTATATGACACTATGGCTCTTATGTTTTAAACAATCAAGGTACATGATAGACAAGATAGAAAATGTGAAGGATTTTTACTTGATGAAGTATCTTAATCAGGAATAAATAAATGAATAGGAAATATGGACTTTATACAATACCTGTTCATGAGGTGGACATCTGAATTCTCTGGTTTTCCTTGCCGTGACAGATGATGGAAGATTGGCTTGTTTTATCTCTACATAACGTCTTAGCTGATCCTAGAATCAACAAAGTTACAAAGACATTATTATATAATTACATACAAAAGGTTTGAATCCCAAGAACCACTACAGCAATGCAACTATTTCCCACGACAACTTAACGGGCAGCAAAATGGGCACTAAACATGAGACAATAATACCTTCACCCGTCAGCAAAACAATACATTAATTCTCTTAGAAATAAAACCTAGTTAAATCAAATAAAAAACTCAAACCTCGCTAAAACAATTTGATCTGAAAACCTCAACTTGACGAAAGATATGATTATTTGTGATTCTATGGCACTATCTGAGATTCAACAGTATTTTCTGAAATTAAGAGAGATTTATATTACTTACATTTTGACAAGATCCAACAAAATCACCTGAGAAGGCAACAATAGATTCTATCCTATGTCTCAGTTGATAGTCACAAAGATGTTGAAGTATACGGCACACCTAGAAACAAACAGATAATAGACATTCATAAATACCTCTAAATTCAATTCTTTGTTTACAACAAATTTGTACTAAGGCCAGCCCTTAAAAAGTTTCTTTGGGGTAACCCTAATCAGAGAAGATTGGAACTACAGTAAAATTAATGAAAGCAATTTATACCTCAAGTTTGACAGGTTCAGCCAGCATCATATGTAGTAGACCTTTACCATGTGATGATCTCTCTGAAAAAATAGAAATCATTGTAAACAATTCAAAAACTGAAATTACTATCACTGGTCCATATTTGCAAAGAAAACAGAGTCATTGAGACTGAAACTAAAAATGGACCTAAATTTGATTTTCAACATTTATCCAATTTAGCAAAAAAGTTAAACTTTTATCTAAGCAAACTAATATTACAATCTTTTTTCATCAAAGTACAGTTTGTTACAACTTGATCCTATAATTAAATTTAAAATCTATCAATTTAATGAAGTAGTTTTGAAGAAGACACTTTCAGGCACGTTTTAATTGAAGACTCAACTGTTACAGTCAATTAGGAACAAGTAGTACAAGAACAGAGCAAGAGTGCCACAAGTGGTGCCAATGCTTGTCTGTTCACTGCCTCAGTGAGCTCTATCCACCTATGAAGTTTCATGTTGCATAGTTTCTGAGTTATGAGCTACATTAAAGTTTTTGCACGACACAGACGCCTCAGTGATCACAATAGCTTGATTTTTTCTTTGAAAACAAGACAAGCTAAAAAACAATAAAACTTGAAATTCACAAGACTGGTTTATACCTCTGTGCAGAGATTCGTCAAATGTTTCTGGATCAATTAAGAACAATAATTGGTGCATGTCATCGTCTGTAAGAAGTCCCATCACTAATAGATTATCTATTGTCTTCAACAGAGGGCTGTAAAACATTATAATATCATATTAGTAAAACAATCATCAAAAATAGTTCAATTCTGATAATTGACAAAATTGTGTCAAATAATTAGCAGTGGTGTAGGGGTAGAGTGTCAGACTGCTAAACCCGGAGGTTGCGGGTTTGATTCCCGTCAGTGGTGGAATGTGACCGGAACCTTCACAATCCCTTCTTTCGGCGCGAGTACTAGTCAGAATTCAGGAAGCAGTCATCGAGAGTAGTTAATATAAGTTGTAAGAACCTGCTCTACAATCGATGTAAAACAAATAAGTTTAAACTAAACTTATATTGATAAACAACAACAAAACAGAATGAACATCTGTGTAGTAAAACAGAAGTGTCCAAGAAAGTGTATATATTCGTCACACCTGTAGGTCAGAGGTAGAGTAATATACCGCCTATAAAACTAGCACCACATGGCAAATATTGAAATTCGTTCAAAAAGTCACAGCCAGAGGAAGCTAAGACCCCCTCTGTGGTTGAGTGGTTCAGGTCCCTGACTTCAAATCACTGTAACCTCTCACCAATAGAGGGTAGTGGGTTTGAGCCCGCTACCGACCATGTGTCATAATGTGAGTGAGTATGCAGATGCTTACGGAGAATGAGAGTCTAGTACTTCCCAGGAACAATGGTTAAATGAACAGTCCGCCTCATATGACTCTGACTGTTAAAAAGGGGCATAAAACTCAAATAAACAAACAAATAAACTGTCATTGTATTAACAATATCATGGTCACTGCAAACAGACTTGTCACATGTATATTGGACAACAGCCAGTATGATCAAAGAAACAACATACACAAAGAGATTGGCATTTGTGCCCCCTATTGGATCCCTAATGTGAGCTGCTCCTTTCTCTACAGCATCAGTAAGGGCCTGCATCATGTAAGTCTTCAATCTATCCATAGGGAAAAATGGTGACGTCTCTGAGCGGTTTTTTGTCTGATTTCTGTAAAACAAAAGCAACAATATTATTCCTACACATGATATTTAAGTTTCTTTCTTTCAATACAATAGATCATAAAGATAATAACCTACTAGCCAGTTTATCAAGAATGAATTATTTGGGCTTATTTCCATACACCAGAATTACCAAATCTACCTTACTTTTGAAGAGTTTAAAACAAGCAATATGCTGAGAAAGATTATGTTACTTTATGCACCAAATATCAAGTTGACATACTTGCAAGTGTGTTGACGTATATATCATCTACAGAGAGCCAAAATTTGCACCCAGAAAACCATACACAAAACATATACTCTATTTGAACCAATGTCATTTCAAAGACAAGAAAATCAAATACATTAGGAAGAAAATCTTCATTCAAACACTTTGCTATAATGTCTTAATAAATTCAACACTGTCAAATGTTACCTGGTTTCAATGTCACGTTTGCCAAGACAGAGTTTAGGTCTAATAGAGACACTAGCGTCTATATTTGGTATGGTGTGTTTAATCTTGAAAGATTCACTGCTAGGACTAAGCTGTCTGTATAAACTCAGTTCCTGCATGGACTTTGTCAGAGGAACAATATATTCCTTCTCTGTCATGAACCTGAAGTAACAAACAAGTTACAGTCAACAGTCAAACCTGTATAAGCAGCCACCCACAACATTATAGGTCACCTGTCAATAAAGGCCACATTTTGTCTTTTCCAAAAGGTAGCCTTTGTTCACAGGTCTGACCATAGTATCAATTTACAAATCCTGGCTGTAACATGATGGTTGTGTTTCAAATCTGATTGAAGAAATCATAAACATTTAATTACATCACAACATATAATTTTTTGGGGAAACATAATTGATTCCAATTAAGAAATATCCATCCAATAACAAGTGATTATATATGAGCACTGATAATAGCTTTGTATCAGAAAGTATAACACTGGTTCACCTGACTTGTTTTTCTGGACCATATTCAACCCAATACTAAATATTCTTTCTGACTACCTGGATTTGAACCTAGATCACCAGGTTACAAGTCCAGCTCACTAACATGTAGACCAAAGTCCCAGCCAGTTTAACAATATGTAACAATTCCAATTACTGTCTTAAAGCTAGAATTAAGTTACGTAGTTGGAATTTTATATATAGTACAACATCTCAGAAGTAACCCTCTGTTGAGCAACAACCTCCCTTCAACAACAGCATTTTTCCCACTTCATGAATCAACTATCAATTTAACCTCTAAAGAGCAACAACCTCTCAACAACAACATAATTTTGCTACTCCCAAAGGGTGTTGCTTTGGAGAGGTTGCACTTGATAACAATCCTTAACTTTAGCTTACCTAGATCTTGTGTGTGAGTCAAGATGCATGGAAATCAGTAAATCATGGAAACCTGCTCTCAGTGGTCCTGACAAATCTAAAACAGGTAAAAAATGATATAAACATAGATGTTTTCAAGGTTTACTTCAGACTGATTCAAAGTATGATTGAGTTACAATAATTTTGCATAAAAAACAGATTTGAATTATAACAAATAGTACCAAGCATGTTTTTGTCAATGTTGAATAATAATCAAAATGCAAAATTTACAACAAGAGCACTGCAAGCGGTGCTAACGCTCGTCTGTTCACCGCCTCAGTGAGTTCTATCCACCATGAAGTGTCATATTGCTACCTCTTATAGCATCTGAGTTATGAGCTACATTAAAGTTTTTGTACAGATGTAGACTCTGACAGCACAGACAATGCTGAGTTCTCAACAGCTCGACTTTTTCTTCGAAAACAGCTGAGTTAATAAATGGTACCAATATGCATGTTTTTATTTTTTTCAATATTTTGCTTTATATTTTATAGATAGGAGAAAATGTCAAAAAATCTTTTTGACTGATAAAAGGAATCTGTAAGTCCCAAGAATTCTACAATATACTTGTTCCATTAATGATATTAGGTACTTACATTCACTTTGAATACAGAACATAAGTTGTAGAATATCAACATGATTTGTAAGTATACTAGCAACATTGTGGTTGCCATGGGAACATACAGCTTGATATAATTCCAATGATGTTGCATGGAAACTGAAATAAACATGAAAATAACAGAATAACAAAAAATTCTTCCACTCTGGAATTACTTTTTACTTTTAATTATTTATTGGTAAATACAATTCTTAGTTTTACATGATAAATAAATTGGAATTACATGGTGTTAAATCTCAGACCTGCAGATATGGTAGACAACAGTTGATAGCCACTCTGCAATTCACCCTCTTTGAGATATTAAGTGGTTATACCATCAAACCTGTGAACAAAGACCAACCAACAAAATGACCTCTATGCAGAGTTGGCCTTCATCTAGGACCCTGCTTAAGTCAATTATTACATCAGGTGCCCCAATAATTGGCCATTATTCACATGGTGGTCTTTATTCACATGAAACCATATAGAAACACATGTAATTTAATAGCAATTATATTATACACAGTCAAACCTGTGAACACTGGCCATCCTTGGAAAAAGAAAATGTGGCCTTTATGGACATGTAGCCTTTATTCAGAAATCAATCTGTTCTAAATAATCAAAGACAATTTTTAGGGGATGGCCTTTATTCAGAGGTGGCCTCTTAAACTGGTTTGCCGTTATACAGAAGAACAATCCTACACACCAAAACAGATTACTATTTGTACATAATTATGACATACAAAAACACATAGGCCACAAGAAATAACCTACTTGAGTATGAAATACTGTATTTTCATTTATTTTCGTTGGGCTCAATTTTCGTGTTTTTTTACTAAAATAGCTATTTTGTGGGGACATAAGTAAGTGGAATTTGATTTTTGAAAAGAAATGCCTTATCTCTGCATTTAAATTTGTGGGGGTTTGATTTCCTGGATGAGCCGACCCACGAAATCCACGAAATTAAATCCCCAACGAAAATTAATGATTCCACAGTGACTTACTTGAGTAGATGTGTGTGTTCTATAAGTTCCAGAATATCCAGGGATCTATCTTCTTCTGGTACAAAGATGGACATCATTGGAACTGAAATAATATTATATTCAGTAAACTTCCTATGCCTTATTAAAACACTACAATAAAATCAATATTATTGATTTTGTTCTTTGATCACAATTCAATTCTTTTATTGTATACATGAGGACTCAAATATATGATGGTAATTTTGTTGTATATAACAAAGAACGCAAATTCTAATCATTTGAAGAGAGGCCACAACTTAAACTTCTGAAAATTAGCATTTTGTTTAAGACCACAAGAATATAATATTTCGGTGCCCAATAGGCTGATAATGACCTCTGGGGATTTTGAAAACCGGAAATCCAGAATAAACCGGAAAACTTGCACCAGTGTATATAGCACAAAATCTTTGGTTCTCAAAAGATCACAATATACCTGTTTTGTCTGAGAGCATACTCCAACCTCTGATATCCGACAATTTGAGAGAGTTAACATAGACTGAGTTGTGCGGAACACGAGACCAACAGTTGGGTACTAGAGCTTGAACGTCTAACCTTGGTGGACATGATGGTACGATACTCTTAGGACCTCTAAATACTGCTGCAGATAGTGGCAAGGCATTCTGAAACAGGCCAAAATACATTATAAACAAAACAACAAAACATTTGACACATTTTCCACATACTGACTGTACTAAAAGCTAACACTTAATACTAGGGGTGTCAATAGAGTCAAACTAAAAATCCTGAAAATTCTGGCTCTTTCAGGACAGATAAATCCTGAGTCCTTGATATATCCAGAATATTGTCACTCCTGTAATACATACACAGTCAAACCTGTAAACAATGGCCACCAATGGTAAGACAAAAAGTGGCCTTTGTTTACAGGTGGCCTGTATTTGGAGGTCATTTTGTTCTAATTAAATAATATCTTATGACAAGTTTTTAAAGAATGGCCTTTATTCACAGGGAGGCCTTTATTCGGAGGTGTACGCTAACACAGGTTTGACTATATATCATACACCCATTGTACAATATATTCTATCCATACCTTAGTTGATCCAAGTTCAAACTGTAACATCTCTTTGATGGTTGGTTCACAGATAACAGCTGGGAACAATTTGGTACCTGGCTCCACCTATAAACACACAAACAATATCTAGTGGTTACTAAAATTTCATAGTTTTATACTGAAAACAATTCAAGATTTAACTAATGGCCAATTACTTATGCATCAATATTCATACCCTGTATAAAATTTTCAGGTGAAATCTAACTTTGAAGAATCAACCCTACAAATGCATTGCACTGAACAACCAAAGTTGTCGATGTGCCATAAAACATGAAACAAATACATAATTACAAAAACTAGCCACTAACAAGTTTTGGTCAATTGGTTGACCAATAAGAAACTGTTGGTGAAAAGGCGTTGCTGCCTATCATTTTAGAATGGTTTCAAGTTGTAAACACTCCATACAATAGGAAGTACAGTGCAACCTCTCCAGAGTGACCCTCTCTTGAGCAACAACCTCCCTTCAACAACATGATTTTACCCAGCTGTACGATTAAGTTTTGCTTTGGAGAGGTTGCACTGTATTTGCAAGTCTTGCAAGGTGAAATAACTAAGTATAACAACAATGTCATTAAAGAGATAACTGCCTGTCAAAATTATTTTTTCAAAGCGTCAAGGGGCATAACTCAGAAGTGCCTGGGCCGATTATCGAACTTGGCCGAGATCTCATGGCTATAAACATTTCCATCAAGTTTATTGAGGATCCGAATAAAACTGTTCGAAATTAGAGAGCGGACGTCATTGTGGGCGCTGCCTGCCCACCGTGGGTGTTCCCATAATACGACCCATTTTTCAAATGGGCGTATAAATTATATACTTTACCTGGAACTTGTTGGCAACTTCTTTACCATTTACTGCAAATGATAAGACACCTGTAGCTGTGTCGATGGTACAGCCAATAACGAGACCAGGTGAGGCACGTTTAGATGAGATATCCTGAGTGCTACCACCACCATATCTCTGTGACAGATCACCAGCACACACCATGTAACAATTCTTACGACCAACGCTACAAATGAAGAAAATTTCATTACATATACAACACTCAGTTCAAGTCCAAAATCTAATATACTACGGCTTCCTTTTCTTACTCTTTTCATGAATAATGAGAAGAACCTTATTCAAGTTATTCAAACCTGATGACATCCATTATAATTGTCATTATTACAATATATTTGCTTAACTATCCAAAAAGAACTGAGCAGAGTAATGTTTGCGAAGGCATAAGTTTGCACCGAATACTGTAGTGGCATTTAGTTTGCACTTAATACTATAGTAATAATTGTGTATCGCATGAATCCATTATTATACTGACTGTATAACTTACCTGGACTTGATTCTATAATCTTGATCTAGCAAAGACAATACAACTCTTCTCGTTTTCTTTGTATCATATTGTGAGTCGAGTGAATTGAAGCCGGATGTCATCCAACCAACGTAGACTTGACTTGGATCTTGACCAGGGAATATCCTTACACTGTAGAAATATTCATCAACATGCTCGGCCCATGCGTTCATCTCCATCAAATCAGTCTCTGATAAATCGGGGTCAGACCCATCGCTACCAAACTCACGCCTACCCATGGACTCCTGGAATTCGTACGGGATCATACCACGAGGAACTTCCATGTTGATCATAGGTCCACCAGTGGAGCCGTTACCATCAGCATCATCGCTGATACGCGTAATCGGCAGAGTCGACGCTCCTCTGTTAGGCGATCGGCCAGTCCCTGACCTTGAAACCTTATTTCTATCGAGACTACCGTATTCCTGGCTTCGTGTTCGACTCCTGTCATTAGGGGACGGGTCCCTAGAGGATCTTTTCCTAAATATGGTAAACGATGTCTTACTCTTCTTCTGACTTTTTTCAGTTAAAGCTCGGGCGGCATCGCCAAGCTTATCGCCAATGAGAGATAACTTAGATGTAGCTTTTCGTCCATCTGGTACACCAAGAGTACTGTCCCCTGATAGCATTGACTCACTTACGGCAGCTTTCAAACGAGGACCACCGCCGTCTGGGGCGGAGTCTTCTAAAGAATGTCCACGATTCAAAGTCTTTGATTTTTGTTTTGATCTTCGACTATCGATGGTATCATCTGTGTAACTATGACTCATGCCTGTAAGGATAGTCAATCAGTAATCAAAACATAATCAGAGATATCAGCAATAATAAAGCTTATGGAACGACAATAAGTATGTTTATAACCACAGATAAAAGTGTGAGACTCAGATGTCAAAAAGAGGATGAACTATCTTGAGATAAATGTATTGAATAGTGAAATTGAAATAATAGTAGGCTTAAGAGAATTATTTTATTTAATAATTTCATTGATGAGGAAACAAATTATAAGTTAATAGCAAAGTATTTTTCTAGGAATAAAGATTTTTCAATATAAAGACTACTAAACTGACATATTAAAAACACAGAGCCAAAGAAAGCGATATTTTTTTATATTAGTTCTGCCCAATAAAGCAATTCTAATTAATAGGTATTATCTGTAAAGAGGTCAAACAATTATGAATTTCATTTCTGAAATAATATATACATTTTACTGTATATTTTAACTAATTGAAAAGGACATAAAAATATTAACTAAATGTTATTCTCTACACATTGATTAGTTAATGATTCAAATTAATTACTTTAAATTGAAAGATTATTTACAGAATTAAAGTTAGAATTCATTTTAACAACATATTTTTCAGCTGGTAAGAAAACAAAGTTTAGTAGACAGCATGCAGGTTTTTATATTAGTCTGGTCAGACTTGTCATAATTGTGTAGTTTTGGTAAACAAAATATGGCTTGCTGGCTCATATTGCTGTATGCTGAGGATTGCGCAATATCATCTAACAATACCCTACCATTAGGAATTGATTCTTTTGGAGGAAATATGCAAGTATGCCTATTATTGTATTTTTATACAGTGAAAAATTCTAATGCACACAAAATCTCAGACTTCAGTTGATTTGATATACAAGAAATGCTTGTGCATGAAGATTGCATACTATCATCTGTTTCCCTTAAACAATTCTAACAATACGTAGCACGGAATATTAAGACTTGAAGTTATTATCTTTCCAGGTTGCAAACATGGGTCATGCTTCATCATTGAATCATAAGCCTAATTATAAAGTGGTACAAGAAGAGTGTACCGGTAATCAAGGAGGGGATAGGATTGTGACAGTTCACTCACTAATATGGTCAAGAGTTAGAATTTTGCGAAGGCTGCAATCACACATCAAGGTTAGGTGACAGGGCAGAATACAAGGAGGGACCGGCTGGCCTGAGTGCTTCTAGGTATACGTTTAATTATTAAATAATTCCATCATAACCTAAGCTTAAGTCAATAAATGCAAACATAGATAAATTAGGAACACAAGCCTGACCAGCAAAATGATATGGTATAAGACGGGGTACCAACCTGCCAGTGAAAGGTCGTCATCATCTGTAAGCAGGGAAACAGGCATGAAAATATACAGCAAATACATAAATACAAGACAACATGTGGAAGAATATACGATGATAAAATGAGAAAAAAATGAAAAAAGATTGAGTAATATCACCCGGATTTGACGCAAAACTGATGTAACTACATCTTTTACCAAACATGGGTTACAAAGTTTTGCGCCAAGCCCTCAACATTTTTACAGATATGTAGACTATGCTACTATGTAGAGCAATTATGTTAAACACTGATATTATGAAATATGGACTGTCAGTGAATATTTAGACATTAGCACAACAATATTGACATACTTACAATGTATATAAAAAAATATTATAATCATTACATTACGTTAACAATTCTTTACGTTAACTTATTCTTGACATACTTACAATGTATATAAAATATTACTATCATTACATTACGTTAACAATTCTTTACGTTAACTTATTCTTGACATACTTACAATGTATATAAAATATTACTATCATTACATTATGTTAACAATATGAAACACTTATAATGCAAAACACTGTCTTAGTAAAAAGATAATGATTTTATTACCAATTAAATAATATTCACATTATTGATATCAAGCATCAAATTATTACATTTAATGTTACACTAATAATATCTAATATTACACATTTGAGGAGAAATACATTACATCTTACTAGCAGTACGTTAAATCGTGTTAGCTAGATTTCATTCTACAAGACTAGTCTTATAAACTGACAATAAGCAAATATGTAACTACTACTCAAAAATGTATCAAATGCATCAAATGAACAAGTTTACAATTTCTACCAATTAAAACATGAGTCGAATGAAAACATGCACACTTAAAACATTTCACATACATTTATAACAAGCAAATTACTAGAATGTAGAAAAAATTTATGAACGTACAATGTATTCATTAAAAGTTGAAAATTTCAGAAATAATCTCACTTTCATTTTAGCACAAGAATTCAATTTCATAAGCTATCAGATAAACATACTCATAGAAACTTACAGCATAACATGACAAACTGACACATACAATGTAGATGAAGAAAATATGTCCTCAAACAGACAAAGACTTAATACAATACCAACAACTTACTGCTTGATTTGGTAGACCGAGTTCCCGACGTGGAATTACCAGTTAACGGCGAATCTTTACTTTCTGGTGACATTCGAAAAGAAATACCATCACAGAACTTAGTTTCTTTATGTTTTGACTTTTTATCTTTGGGTGTAGATGAAGAGGGTGAGGTTTTCAACACTTTATTAGTAGGGGCTGTTGTGTTATCCAATCCAGGGCTTCCATCATGGTTAGAGTTATTGTGAACAAGTCGCCGCAAGGCATCTGGTTAATACAAGGTTAACAGGCAACATGCGCTTTATTAACACGAAACTAAAACAATCATTTCTATCTAACATGAATCTATTTTCTTCAAAATTACTTATTCAGGAGTGTCAATAGAGCCAATCAAAAATCCTGAAAATCATATACAGCCGAGAGACCTTCAACCACATTGTTTCCATAGTTACCTCAGCTTGTAGTAAAGAAAATCCTTCAAAGCAGATAAAATTGACAGAAACTTTGCCATTTCTTGAGATATTTTCATCAAACAACTTTTATTTTGCTAATAAATCAGAGATCTTTCAGTGAGATAAATCTGGATAAGTCTGGACTATTGTCACCCCTGCTTATTATGCAAATAGATTCCACAACTTTATAATAATATAAATAAATTTTTGGTCATCATTTCCATTGGTTTCTAACCAGTACTAACAATTCAAATGAATTATGAAGATTTTGTTGACGTCCTTGTCGTCCAACATGGCGCACGGCCTCTTGACCTTACAGTCTTTGAAACAAAAATCGAATACAGCACTTCAATTATTACTACACACTGGCAATATCTTTGGTCTTTATTCTATGAACAGAGAAGCAAACAATTCATACCAGAAATAAGAAGAAACTTTAACATGAAGAGCAAAACAAAAACATGAAACTAAACTGTCTATCACAAATATTTTCACTCCAACATAAGAGCATGCATGAGTATGCATTAAAAGTAGTTAAAACATCAGTCAACACTGTTTGTGTCAGTTCCTTGTCCTAGAATAAGTTTAACGGGGAATAAAAGATTTATCTTTAGAGTAAAATATTGAAAATCTTATTTCTATTACAAACACATGCAGACATCATAAATTTTTGCCAAAATCTCGCTCCTTTAATGAAATTTACTGCCAAAAAGAATTAATTTTTGCCAATTAAAAAATTCACCACATCTCAAAAGAATCAACAAAGCTTTGTAAACGAGGGCAAACACTCAATCAGGAATACAGGCCTAGCCCTAAGTAAGGCTGGTAGGTAACTGTTAGTACATGAAATGATTATGTGAAATGGAAAACAAACTCTAAATACCATGCATCATCTAGCGACTTCATAAAAAAAATACTCTGTGTTAACCAAAATGTAAATTTTTTTTTTAGTAAATATAGAGTAAATTAGAGAGTTGAATAAAGGGGTTTCATCTTTAGTAAATATAGAGTAAATTAGAGAGTTGAATAAAGGGGTTTCATCTATCATTAAACATTTTTTCTAACATAGAGGAAATAACACTTCATTTAAATTATTTCAGAACAAAAACTGACAAAATCTGAAGTAATTTTAACCTTATTAAAACGAGTAATAGGCTTAGCCTCTTTAAACTGTTTAAAAATAGGCTTCATCCCACTAAATCAGTTACAAGAGATATTTAGGGCTTCATACCTCTAAATTAAGTATTTGAATCCAATTGAAAAAGAGGCTTTTTGCATTATTATTTATTTGATTGCTCTTTATTTCAGCGTATTGGGTTACTTATAAGCTTGCTTAAAATATTTCACTGTTAATAGTGATGGAGCTTACAGGGCCACAGACCATATTTGAATACTAGACCTCTGGACAAGGAGCCCAGACTCCTGTCTGTAACTGCAATGCTTTATTCATACACAGACCTGAGGGACTTAACCAATGAGTATGTTAGTATTATATATAAATAAAAAAATTTAGATTTTAGTTAACGGTTTAACATCAGTCATAACAAAGTGACAAAAAATCAAGGAATTTTAGTTAGAGATGAAACCCCTTCATACAAATGGTAAGTCTTTAGTTGAATTAGTTTGAAAATAAAACAAAGCAATGCAGTTAAATGTAAAAAAATCAGACTTAAATAAAAAAATATTATTGAACTCTAACACGCACAGTCATATTAAACTTCAGTAGTGTACGAAATACTACAGACGTAAGGTAGATCGAATTCCCGATTGTATAATTTCAAATAAAATCTTCCCACCACACTTGGGTTAGCGAAACAGTTGCATTTCGTCAAGGTTTGAAAAATTATAAGAAAAAGAGGACATTATTTTGGAAGGGCAGTTTTTGGTAATTGATAAAGCTCTGTAGGTTTTCGTACCTGCGATAACTTTGCTGCCTCTTTCAATCGAGGCATCACTCATGTTAGCATCACTATAATTCTCCGTACCTCCATCAGTGCCGCCATCTTGTTCTTCCTCGATATCCATGGTATGGCGACGTATGTTCTCAAGGTTCATACGACGTTCCATGGCCATATGAGCATTCATAGTCCTTAAACATTATTGGCAAAATACATACTTTTTCATATGGGTGAAACTATTTACGTAAATTAAGAAGATTTACATAAGTCAATCAAAAAGTTTTAGAGTCAAATTTAATCAGCTATCCACAACAAGAATGTATGGAGATGCTCAAAATTTGAGTACAGTGCAACCTCCATGAATGGTCACCTCAGAACAACAGCCACCTCCCTGTTACAGCCAGAATACTAGCAACTCAAATTGACATTTTCACCCTCTCAACAACAGCCATCTCCTTACAACAGCCATTTTTATCCTTTCCATTGGTGGCTGTTGTAGAAAGATTACACTGTAGATAAACTTAGGAGGGATCTATGAATTCATCTTAATGATTAAATAAAAACAAGGGAGATTTTCAACATACTTCTTCCATAGAAATATTCAATACGTAACAAAGGTTGATAATTCATATTGACAAAAATAAATTTGCCAATGTTCATTAAGAAGGACCATAATAAGTAAATAAGTATACATTATTACATAAGTATACCTGGTGACAAATTCATCCTTGCATTTAACAGGTAAGCTAAGACGTAAATACTCAAGTTTTACGTCATCCAAGGTTCCGAATGCCTTTGATGTGACTTTAAGACATGGAGCAACACTAGCACTGAAAAAAATAAACAGAAGAAAATTTGATAAGGATCACTTGTAACATTGCTTGTAGTGATTAAGTCAGTCTGATAAATGTAGGCCTAATCATAGCCTGATAAAGGTAGGCCTAAACAGAGTCTGATAAAGGTAGGCCTAAACAGAGTCTTATAAATGTAGGCCTAATCATAGCCTGATAAATGTAGGCCTAATCATAGCCTGATAAATGTAGGCCTAATCATAGCCTGATAAATGTAGGCCTAAACAGAGTCTGATAAAGGTAGGCCTAAACAGAGTCTTATAAATGTAGGCCTAATCATAGCCAGATAAATGTAGGCCTAATCATAGCCTGATAAATGTAGGCCTAAACAGAGTATGATAAAGGTAGGCCTAAACAGAGTATGATAAATGTAGGCCTAAACAGAGTATGATAAATGTAGGCCTAAACAGAGTATGATAAATGTAGGCCTAATCATAGCCTGATAAATGTAGGCCTAATCATAGCCTGATAAATGTAGGCCTAAACAGAGTATGATAAAGGTAGGCCTAAACAGAGTCTTATAAATGTAGGCCTAATCATAGCCTGATAAATGTAGGCCTTATCATACCCTGATAAATGTAGGCCTAAACATAGCCTGATAAATGTAGGCCTAATCATTGCCTGATAAATGTAGGCCTAATCATAGCCTGATAAATGTAGGCCTAAACAGAGTATGATAAAGGTAGGCCTAAACAGAGTCTGATAAATGTAGGCCTAAGCATAGCCTTACAAAATTTAATATAGGCCTAAACATAGGCCCAAACAGAGCTTAATAATTGTAGTTCTAAAAAGAGCCTAAAAACATAGGCCTAAACAGAGCCTGAACATTTTAGGCCTAAACAGAGCCCAAAAATGTAGGCTTAAACAGAACCTAATAAATGTAGGCCTAAAAAGAACCAAAAAATGCAGGTTAAACAGAGCTGAATAAATGTAGGCCTAAACAGAGCCTAAAAAAATGTAGACTTAAACAGAGCATATCGCTATCAACATCTACATTCTGTATAGACACAATTATCACAACTATAACAACATTATAAGGTATCTAATGTACACAACTTACCCTCCAGGTATCCTAGACACAGAGACACGTGGATGGTTCTTGGAAATACTATCAAATCTAGGTTGTTCCTTTGTATACCATAATGTCATATGTCTGGTCATATTCCTATAATGAGAATAAATTCTAGTAAACATCACGTTATGTCTACTGTCTATGATTATTTCTATTATTGTTTAGTGCTGGAATTACAGAGGAATGGTTAAAAACTGTTTCACAAATAATATATTTTGAAATACAGCCTAACCTGTGTTAGCAGCCAATTCCAAATAAAGGCCACCTTGTGCTGTAAGACTTTTTAGAACAAAATGACCCCTGAATATAGGCCACCTGTGAATAAAGGCCATATTATGTCTTATCCAAATGGTGGCCTTTGTTCACAGGTTTGACTGCACAAAATATATATCTAGACTCTTAAAATGTTTCACATTATTTCTGTAGATACTTTGCTTCATAAAGTAGTACCAAGTAGGTGGATGTTGTCATAGTAGATACACTAGTGTGGAGTCAATTTACTATGTTGAAATTCTGTCACTGTCAATATCACAATAAACATTCTTTTGTTTTTTGTTTATTGTTTATATCGAGTTTTACGCCCCTTTTCAAAAGTCAGATTCATATGAGATGGACAGTTCACCTAAACATCCTTCCTGGGAAGAACCAGTACAAGACTCCCATCCTCCGTAAGCAACTGCCTACTATCTTACATAAAGAGACATGGTCGGTTGCAGGGCTTGAACCCATGACCCTCTATCAGTGAGAGGTTACAGAGCAGCGACCTTGACCATGGTGGCGGGTCCATTGTTTTGTGTCACTTGATAAAATGACATTGTATGTAATACTCCATATAAAACAAAGATGAAAATATTCAAGATAGCTTAAGTGATTACAGTTGAACATCTATTCATAATAAAAGTGCTCTGCTTCAACTATTGGAAACTTCAGGTTTTTGTATTAAGAGACCGTATTATTAAGAGACCACTTTTGGTCTTTCCCTTGGGCGGTCGCTTAATACAAGATTGACTGTACTCTACTTACACACAGAATGGTTCATATCCTTCTTGTAAGCCACAGCAAGTGAAATATTTCAGGGTGTTCACATCTTGCCCGAAGTTCAGTCTACATTGCTGATAAGCCCCAATTGTCATGGCAGGTATATAACCTTCATCAGTATCTATGTTCCTGAATGCTATCTCCTGTCCCATAGAATCCATCATCAGTTCTCCATTCAGTGAGAATGCTGCAAGGGAGATAATCAATAAATATAATCAAGGGAGATAATCAATAAACATCATCAAGGGAGACAATCCATGAACATCATGAATGGAGACCATCCAAGTCAAGGGTTTATAAGTGTTTTGCTTTAAATATTAAAATAAGGCTTTTTTATCGATTAGAACAATGAATGTGCAGAATCAAGGGAGACAATCTCCATACATTAATAAAGGAGATTACAAATCCACATAATGTTTTGCAAAAACAAATATGAAGACTTTGTCGAAAGGCATAATTCAATATATACACTTACTGATAGTTCTGTCATGTAGATCAAGCATACAGCCAACAATGTCTCCAATCTGACAGGTTTTACCATATGACTCTGCACCTACGTTCCATTTTCGAGCCTATAAAACAACAAATAGAAACATAGAATCAGTCATAGAGAATCTTTTCTCTCACTAACCATTTTCTTGATTCTATGGCATTATATTTTTATTTTATACATTTTTTTATAATATTTATTCTTTTTGCAAGCACTGGTCACATACTTTTACACCAATTGCCACAGGTTTTGCAATATACTAGTAGAAAAAAGTTGGAACTGTATAGAAATTCACATGTTCTTTTTAATCAAGTGATGATGATACATTTTTCAAACATATCACTTGTTTTTAAGCTTGTTAAGAGAGAACTTCTTATCTTCTTAATTTATTTTTGTTTTAAATGAGGTAACTATCTGTGGCATTATTTTTCTTCAGTAAAATATTACATAACCTATGTCTTAACATCGTAACTGTGTCATATTTGCTGCAGCCCATTTCAAAGACAGTACCCCTAGGGAAAAAACGTGCAATGTCCCTGCCTCCTATATATAATTTTGTTAGTGCTAGGTGGGGTGTAGTACATGTTGAATTACTTACAAAAAGACCATCAAATGCAAAGGAGCTTCCATCTATACCAATTTCTTCAGATGGACTGGCCGACTCTTTAGCCCATCCTATCTTCACATAGCCTGCAGTCAGTACCTCACATTCATAATACCTGAAAACGTAGGTTATGTAATACCTATATCAAAATATCCTCTTCAACTTATGACATGTAATATATAATTCTCCCACCTCCCCCGTCCATTGTCACACATAATTTAAAATTACCCCCCCCCCCCTCCATCTGAAATTGCAGCCAATGGGCATGCATCAGTATTTAACAGGAAAAAGTGAATCTAGAAACTTGTATACACGACTGTGCTGGATATCAAGTCAAGTATTTTATGGTTTATATACGATGTATCAGAGCAGTAATTCCTTGTATCAGGGATGAGAATGGCAAATGAGAAAAGAATCTGAAAGGTCGGGGGTGAAGAAGGCCTTATAGGCCTCTTTGCAATGTCTAAACGATTCGGGAGGCTCAGAAAAAAGCGGAAATCCATCGATTAGCAGAAAATTCTCATCCCTATAGTATGTTCACCAACTTATGATAACACATTTTTATATTCTATATAATTAATAATGAAAAAGATGATCAATTTGTACTAAACTGGTTGTATTCCTGACTTACCATTTACCAGACTTGACAGCATAAGTGAGCTGACCTCTGTAGGTTCTTGTTTTCTTCATTAATTCATCTCTTCCTCTGTTTGCTAGTACAAAATGTGTATAAATAGTATCTATATCAATTAAGAACTGGTTACACAACTAAACCATAGACTTGCAAGGGGATCAGATCTGCTTAGATGACTTTTTATGCAAACAGTTCATTATAAGGCAGAGATTTCCTAGTTTGTTTGTTTGTTAATTTAAAGTTTTACGCCCCTTTTCAACAGTCAGAGTCATATGAGGAGGACAGCTCATCTAACCATCGTTCCTTGGAAGAACCAGTACTAGACTCCCCATCCTCCGTAAACAACTGCCTATCTTTTCATATAAAGAGACATGGCCAGTAGCTAGGCTCGTACACACAACCCTCTATCAATGAGAGGTTACAGTGGTTTAAAGTCAGCGACCTTAACCACTCGACCATGGAGGTGGGTCAGATTTCCTAGACAAGATGTCTGACATCCAGATGATGTCAAAACAACGTGAAGTGGATTCACACAGGGTTTTTCTAAGATACAAAATTTATTAATATAATTATAATCACTTAAGAACCATTTTACAGGTGATCATAAGCTGGACTAAGTCACAGTATGATTTCAGAGTAAGCTTGTAAAAGATCCCAAAGGTTGTGCATGTTATTCCACGATATATTTCCATGGGCACCAGTTTTATTTAACATTTTATATTGCTCAAGCTGAGATAATTTCAGACATAACACTAACAGCAGAATAAGGTCACATCATTTTAAGAGTAAGTCTGGTTATAGATTCACCAATCTCCTCAACAGTTTCAGAGGTAAATCTGACAAAAAGACTGGGTTCAAACAGTCTTTGGTTCTGAAAATGAAACTTCTCATGGATCAAAACTAACAATTATTTGAATAACTGATTAAATGCAAGGTGTTTGGGTAATTATTAAGCCAGGGTATACGAGGAAGGTTATCAATGACACACTTCATTCAAATGCATTCAATTTGTTAGAAAATGGTTGCTATGACAACCAAAATGGTAGAAACATAGATGGTATTGTATTAAATTTGAACAGCAATGTCATGAATATGCATGCACACCTCAGAAAAAATGACTGCCTAAGTTTGTTATACAAAAAATACAAAATGAAAAAAACTTCAACTGTTCGGAAAAGGTAAAAACAATAATAGAAAAAAGGTCAAATTGAGAGTTGAACTTTGTTTAGAATGACAACATAAGAAACAATGAAAAAACTTACACTGTATTAAACTGGCTGAGATATTAATAATATTAGTTTATAATAAGACTGTAAAGAATAGATTAGACTAGGTGAATAAAGCCTACCTTTAGCTAAGCCATGGATTGCCAAATGGTGTTCTAGTTTGCTGCCTTAAAAATGAAGAGCACACACACTTAGTACAGGAAATAACATAACCCTATTTTGACCTACTTATGTCGCTAATATTGAGATGATTCATAAGAATTCAAGGGGCTTCTTTCACT
This sequence comes from Lutraria lutraria, assembly GCA_964023205.1. Classification (NCBI taxonomy): domain Eukaryota; kingdom Metazoa; phylum Mollusca; class Bivalvia; order Venerida; family Mactridae; genus Lutraria; species Lutraria lutraria. Next base: position 29,202,840 of record OZ026834.1, read on the forward strand.
AAAGGAATAAAGGGGACAGAAATCAAGACAGGAAAGGAGGGAAACTTCAAATTCTTGAAATGTTCAAAATCTACAAAGGTATTAGAAGATAGTGGCATACTCTACAATGCAAGTCAGACTTTTGATCACATTGTAAATACAATTTGGTAGAATTGTAAATTTATGGATCACCTGGAGGGTAAATGGAGGCATTCTCAAAACATTTTTACCTAAAGGTTTTTATAAATTTAATTTAATAATTCATAAATTTACTCATTAGCAAACTAATTTACTATATTAGCCTGTAGAATAAACTAGAACTGCCACAGAGTGACTAAAATACCCCCACATACCGTCTTGTCACAAATGTATGGCCAGCCGCAACACATACACTTCAGTCTGTGCGATTGCTTTTAGTTGTACAAAATCCGAGCGCTAATCTGTGTGATTGCTTGTTATTATAATGATGGTGATCAGCTAATCCCACAATAGATAACTAAAAGACAAGCTTATTTATGGCCATTTTTGAGAATTGATATTCAAGTGTGACCATGACCTTGGAGATATTGATGTAATTGACACACCATTCCATGATGGTGAACAAATATACCAAGTGATTTTAAAATCTCACAATGAATGACATAGTTATGGCCCGTACAAGCTAATTTATGGCCATTTTTCACCTTTGAACTCCAAGTGTGACCTTGACCTTGGAGATATTGACGTAATTCTTTCGCATGACACACCGTCCTATGATGGAGAACAAATGTAACAGGTAATTCAAAAATCCTTCAATCCATACAATCAAAGATACAACTTGGACAAACTTTGGGATAGACCAACCAACAAAGTGACTCCTATATAGCCCCCCCTACCAATGGAAGTGGGGGTATAAATACTTCCTGCCTACTGATAATAAAATATTTTTGAAAGTACCTGAACTTTCATGAAACATCTCGTTTACTTACTACCAAAGGATGATGAACAGTTACTGAGCAGGATTACTACCGAACACGTACATTAAATTGTGTACTTCTACAAACAGCAAAAAACTGTTAAAGCATCTACAATGCATGCACAGAAGCATTGTTTCTATGCACGTAAGTTTAAATTATTTAAAAAAAAATATGTTATAATAATAACTGAGCTAGAAGATAAATCTTAAAAATCAAGTTTCTGATTGGTTGATGTGAAAATCAATTTAAAATATTGACCAATCACACGGCAGCATTCTGAGATAGATCTCCAAACTCAGTTTTTTAGCATAAAGCCTTGGCTTGATTTTATATTTGGCCAGAAAAAGCATAATCATGTTTACAGTTACCCGAATGACCCCTTTTTTGGGGCCAACAATGATGTTTCTAACAGCAATTTATGAATATATTTTGGAGAGGAATGACACCTCCTATTCTCACAAAAGGTATTATAATAAAAGAAATTTAAAAGATTTTCAAAACTACCGACCCTATTTTTTTAAGGTCGAAGAACCATAAACATAACTTTTCTTCTGGCCATATAAATGATATCATAAAATTCATAAGTTGAATAAATCAAACGATTGCTAAATCATGATTGCTATAACTAAATTTTTAAATCAAATTGTGAAAGCATATTAAGAACTTGACATATAACAGACAGTTTCTATAGAATAAAATCCTACACTTAAGTTTCATTCCTCGAAATTCAAATAAAAAGCTGCAATCTAAAATATAACACAATTCATAGAAACCAATCCAATTTAAGATAAAACAAACTATACACTTAATTGAAAATTCAATACTTCTGGAAAAGAATTTAACTCTCTACCACTTAATTCAACAATTAATGTACTTGTATATATAATGGCCAAAATATAGCATAGAAATTATTTAACTAATAACATAAATAAATTAACCAATGCGTATTAACACCAAATTTCACAATAACATCAAACTCAATATTTCAAAGCATTCAATCATAAATGTCCATGCTTCTCATAATTCCACAAACTGACTGTAAGTAGAACACACTTTCATAAATAGGTTACATCAACAATACATACAAACTGGAAACAAAATATATCTGTTGTATACACAATTATAACATGTACTTAGATAAAATAAACACGAAAGAAAAATATTCACATTGATAAAAAATCAGGCAAATAATCAGTTAATTTTCAAAATATTAAAAAATGCATGGAATTCATTCAAAATGTTCGGAATTCATTCAAAATGTATGGAATTCATAAAAATATGTATGGAATTCATCCAAAATATATAGAATTCATTCAAAAATAATTCTGCAAAAATATTCTCATAGAAAGACACAATCTAAACTTTATTTATGAGTGACCCTATCCAATACTTCTCCATAAAATCGTTGAAATTCATACACGCAAATAAGATAAATAGCGATGCTGAATTCAAATACACTATAAACACAGGATCTGAACAGTAAATTGGAGCAAATCTGAAGGTCTAATTGATAAAGTAAACTCTAATGTAGGTTTGTATCTGCTGTAATAAATATAAGTATTCACCGAATTCTGATAATCAAAAGTCAAATAAAAAATAATTTATCAGGAAAAAAACATACGCACATGTTAAAATATTCACTGAAAGAAACAAACGAAAATAAAAACACCAGAATTATGTGAGATTGCGAAGTATTTACCTGATCTGAGGCCACTTAATTCACCCAGTTCACTTGTTGGTGGTTCCAATGTGTAGCCATAAGCTAAAATTGTCTTCACAGTCTGGGCAGCTGAATCTCTGAAGTATAACATTACCATGCACGTGTATTAGTAGGGCTCTCATTTGACCCTTAAAATGATGTTTTGACACGTGAAGTTAGTAAAATAAATTTCTGACCATTGAGAATTAGTACCTTAGAGCCAAATTTATAATTTAATAAAAAATGAAGGAAATTTGGTTCAGTCTATACTATCAGCCGAGCATTATTTTTGAATCTCAACTTTTGACTCATGGAGAGCACCCTGATAAGATCTGACATTCAAATTCCTTCTTCACCTGCTGATTTCTATCATATTGAATACTGATTTTTATTCTTTACAAAACCTGCGGGAATTTACCAACTTCCAAGTTTTGAAATAAATTACAGAATTGTTTCTTGACAATAACTTTTTTCTAACCATGATGTATTTGACCAAGATTCTTTTTTTTCACCTCATAAGTTTAGATATACCATAGAAATAGTGAGATATTTGGCATTCAGTCCAATGTGACTTCATCAAAGTTAAAGAATCAGTACTGTTCCCAGTACGAATACCAGGCCACATAAAGACAAAATAATTAATCAGGATAAATCTACCTGTTAGCTCTTTTGATATGTTCCTCTACTTTGTTATAAGGCACTAAATGTGGATTTCTCTTGTTTACAGGATCCTAAAAAAAACAACATTTTTTCTACATAAGCACAAAGCAATTTTCAATTCCATCTAAAGCTATACAACATAAAGCTTTATTAACTTGCACTAAGTCCTCACAATGTATTTCAAACCTTGTAATCCAGACATGCTGCTTATGAAAATTTTCACAATCATGATTTCTTAGTTTTGAGATTTCTTCATGACAGAGGTAGAGAATTGGTGATAGATTTTATAAATCTTCATTTGTACTTCTCAGACAGTAATGGATTATGACGCGACTTTAACCTCAGTGAAAAAAATCTGAGTTAAACTGACGGTATCGACAGTACAAAGAAATATTTCATACCTCATAGAGGCCGTAAGTCCAGCCATGTTTGATTCTGTCTTTGGCCCAAACATTGTGAGTATTCTCAGCCAGTAGATCAACTAGTTCACTCATCTTCTCATCTAGTTCAATACCTGACAGATCTAATGGTGTTGGCTTGTAACCATTACTTTGTAAGAATCTGATATAAATAAATGTACAATAGCTGCAGTCATTAGACATTTTTTTTTTTTAAACTGATATCCAAAGTGAATAAGGCTGTACATTTTAAACAATTATAGTAGAAGAAATATCAAGTGATAATTGGTGTTACTTCTAGCAGCAAAAGTGAATACGTATATACGTATGTATGTTCAATGTTTTTATTTATTAAGTGAACTTACAAATTGTTATTGCAATGTTTTCATAATGTTTATAACTCATCTCACTGTCAATGCTTGTATACATATACATTGTTACATTTCGTACATGGGCCAGTGGCCTTACATAACACAATATAATAAAAGTAAAATTAAAAGTTTATGGAATCAATCCATAATATTTCTTGCAAATATGATCATGTTACTTTCCTATAATTATTCATTTGTAGTATGTAAAGTGTACACATTCATATATTAACTTACTGATTGCCTAATTTAACTGTTTTCATTCGACTGGACTTCTGTTCCTTGATCTCCATGGATACATGATAACCCAACGCTAACAATGTTCTAGAATGGAAAGAATGGTTAAAGGTGTCATTGTGAGATTTTTTTTTCATCAGTACAAGACTGGTGTTAATATCAACACATTCTTCACAAAAGACTAATTTCAGTTACATACGAATATACCTGAGTACTGCAATAGTGAAATGTTGACATATCAAAGTCAAACAAGGTAAAATCTAAGAACATTATGATAAAATAATTATAAAATTATATATACAGGGGTTACAAGTTACATTAAGTATATTTTTATTGTCTCAGATTATGAGTCAAAGTATGGAAGCAGTTGTCGTGGCTCAAAAACTGACCAATGGTGAGGCAGCATTCTAGAAATACAGTCCTGTGACCTTGACGCTTACCTTAGTGTTTCAAAGGACACAGTGATAACATATTTCTTTTCGGAAATCGGAAGTTTTTCAAAGCTGGTAAGACTTGGATTTTTCCTATGAATATCATCACGTGCCTCACCCCAGGACCAGCCTTGTTCTACCTTGTTCATGGCCCAAACCTCGTGCAGATTCTCAGCCAGTTTGTCACGAACACTTTCAATGTACACAGGGAGTTGTACCTAGAAGGCAGATGTTAGAACATAAAGTTAAATCTTAACATACAGAATACTCAAACACTTTTATTCAGAATCATTTTTGTTGGAAATTAATTTTCAAATTCAATTGGTTTTGACATATTTAGTAAAAGGCAGAGATATAAAGAATTAAAGTTCCTAAAAAAGAGTTATTTCATCACATCGTGAAAAATCAAAAGCTGCGTTCAATAAGGGCACTACCCCCTGTTGCATCTTGACTTAACCTTGTAAGGACAGATGGACTAGGCAACCACCATATGCGCCACCATCATTTGATTCCGGGGGCATAATATTTAAAACCCTGTTTAGTTAACTCTAATATACTTACATTTCCAGTCTCCACAGGCAATGGCACAAAAGGGGCATAATCAGACACTTCAGTTGGACCACTGATAATATTCTTATGTACTTCACCAAAGTAGAAACATGGCTCAATCTTGAGTTTTTCTTTAGGCAGTAGACATTCTATAGCAGGTGAATGACTTTCAGGCGGACCGTACTTCAATCTACCATGCTCTCCACCCAATACAAAACGACAACTGAAAATAAACATTTCTGCTTATTAAATGCAATGCATACAGCCAGAAAATAAATGTCGGGTATATGGTTATCGGACCAACATTATTTTTTGGTGCCGACTACAAGTTTCTAATAGCACAAAAACATTTGGAGACAAATTCTTTCTCAAAAACTTGAAAATTTGCGACATACTACTTTTATGCTCAAGGAAACGTAAAATGACTTTTCTAGCCAAATCATTGTTACAAACATTCTTTCAAACTATCAAAATACAGTAAACTTAATCCGATATGACCAGTTCTGAGACTTATTGAGTTTAATTGATTAATTTATTAGTTACCCAGACTTATTGAGTTGGCTTCCTCACATTTGAAACAGAAAAATACAGCAAGCTATAAGAAAATGCCTAGAGGGCTAGGTATCACATGACATTTATGGTAGCGTTAACTACAACTCAAACAGATACTCTCGTTAAGAAATGTGAGGTCATTCTGCTTACCCAATACCAGTATCACAAGTCTCAGTGCTAACACAAATCAATAGCATTAATACAAGCAAAAGTAAGTGACTAATGCCAAAGCATTTATGTACAGTTAACCTTGTGTAAGCAGCCACCTACGATTAAGTCACCATTTTAATAAAGGCTACTCTTTTTAAAATCGTCATTGATTATTCAGAACAAAATAACCTCCAAATAAGGGCCACCTGTAAATAAAGCCAACCCTGTGTCTTTCTTAAGGGTGGCCTTTGTTCACAGGTTAGTCTGTTAGGTTTAGTGATGTTTTATGGTGAGGATAGACTGTACTAAGTAAGTAACATTATAAATACCTGACACAAGCCGTCATACTGATCACGGGGAAGAAGAGACCATCAACATTGAAATCCTTAAAGAATCCTTTCACAGGCATCCCATTCATTGTGAATGAAATCTGAGGTACGGTGAGATCTAGAGCACAACCAATTATGTCTCCTTTCTTGAAGATCTCATGGGGCTCCCGAACACGCTTGGGTTTGGCGGCTGTAAGAACAATACCATATAATAAGGCTAACATTCATATCTTTTATCTGCTCACACATAACTCACATGTATCATTATTGCATTGTAAGAAGTCTTTTTAGGACTAAACACGCAGTCAAATAATTTCTATTCTATAACAATTATGTATGGAATTACAATATCAAACTAGATAGAGCTGAATCAATAGAAAGCAATCACTGTATAAAATTCAATAGCAGATTTGATAGTCATTGATGAATTGTATTAATCCTCTATTCTGGCATATGCATGTTGATGCTACTCACATGTATTCACAACATATAGCTATAGAATTTCCATATTATCTTAAATTAAAGTAGACAAAATTAAATCTATTAATAATGAACACAGAGATGTACAACAGAAATTTATTCATTGAGAGCTTGGTATAATTATGTTATTACCCGTCCAGAGGCAAGTTCCATCGAGAGCAAATGAGAACAGATCATCACCAGCCCCATTACATCCCCAACCTTCCCCACCACCTGGGTACGGTATAAACCCGCTACTGTTCGCCCATCCTATTCTCAACTTTGGTGGAAGGTGAGAGCCAGCTTCAAACTGATCGATTACCACCTCAAAATACCATCTTCTGTACATTGATGAACCATCACACAGTCCAACATATATATTGGGTTTCAAGCTAGGAATAAAAGTTTAAATATACAATGTACTTAATAGCTTAGAAAAAGACAAGTGTTGCTTTTTTGTGTCTAACTTGAAAACATATATTTTATATTCTACAGTTCCCAAAAACGATATAAACAAATTTACAAAAGTGATTTTAATATGGATGAAAAAGAAAATACAAATATTAATCATAAAATGTCTATACAGAAAATCTCCAAAATGATTATCTCCCTTGTATTTATATAAATATGTGTAGAGTTGTCTGCCCTAGTTCATGGATAAAATATTATAGATAAAGTAAGACTTACTTGAATACATGGTCAACAAGTTTAGTTTGTAGCAGTAAGTCACAGCCAGGAAGTAAATTATCACAGATGAGATTCTGATTGGTTCTCACAGCAACATTATTACCAACACATAGAGACTTGAGAACATTTAGCACCTGAATATAGCAACATAAACAATAACGTAAGTCTATACATTGGAAGATAACAAGAATTTGCATAGGAAAGCAGTTTTCCTTATCATACGCTTTAGGGCATTTACTACAAAAAAAGACTACAAACTCATATCAATACTAATAAAATATTTTCCCATCATAAAACATTTTATTACTTTGTATCTTCTCTGCTAAGTAAAGTTCCTGATAGTTCTGTGATTAGATGGTGTCATTATTTAATATTACAACAATTAAAATGAACCCAATGGAAAATGAATGACCCTGAAAAATTCAGAGGGAAATCCCTGCAGTACTCATTATGCATGAGACAGTAATTTTTTTGTAGGTATATAATTAATATATTAGAACATCTAAAGTAAATAAATAACAATAAGCTAGTATGTAAAATTCAGTTCACCCAGCAATATCTTTTCATTGCACGATTTATTAACATCATAAGACAGTATCAGGACAATGAAGGCTATTTAAAACCATCAAGACAAGGGAGGTAATTTTAACAATTAAGACAAGGGAGGTAATACAAACCTTTGGATCACGACCATGTTTATCAATGAGAGATATAATAGTAATAATGTGTTTCTCTTTAATCATATTCAGTGCCTCTGGAGAGTCAATAAGAACACAATGTAGGACGTCCAGAACACCTTTAGAAGACATCTGACTCTCTAGACGATGTACAAGCCAGTCTAGACGATATGACTGAGCAAATTGAGCACAATTGGCACGGTTACCACGGATCATGGCAGCTGAAAAATATTACAATCGAATTTGGATCAGATATAGAAGAGTTCTAAAAAATGATTCTAAAAAATGATCTTATAATTTATCACAATTTCAACAATTATGAGAAACTAACATTATAATATACAGTCAAAACCTTTAAACAAAGACCACCCTCAGGAAAGACATAATGTGGCCTTTATTGACAGATGGCCATTATTTGGAAGTTATATGTTACTAAATAATCTTAATATAAAAGCCTTAATTCACAGGGTTGTCATTATCTAGAGATGCTGGCTAACACTGCATGGCCTGACTGTATAAAGATCATTTCTCAATTTACAGCATAAAATTTACAATGGTATTCACAGTAGCCTTACCTAGAAGGAGATAAAGATATCCAGATATATCATCCCAGCTGTTTGCAGCTTCCTCACCAGCATAGTGTGCAAACTGACGTTTACTCTTGTACTGTCCGAATTTATCTATCGTCTCCAAGATCAGAGCAATCATACCCTCCTCTTGAAATAGGTCCTGACGATTACGTAATGCACGTAACTTGTTCTGCTTTTCTTCATGTTCTGTAACCAGTAGAAATCAATTTTTTTATCTCACATTTTTAACTTCTGATATAATATAACAGGTTTTTAGATGGAGTCATTGTACAGTAAGAAGAGATATCGGTATTTTATATTACTTGTGTTTTCTGAGTGATTATCATACAGTATAAAGCACAATATTACCTGACATGTCATCACTTCTGTTTATTTTTGTTTGTTTATATCAAGTTTTACGCCCCTTTTCAACAGTCAGAGTTATATGAGGCGGACAGTTCACCTAATCATCGTTCCTAGGAAGTACCAGTTCTAGACTCCCATACTCTGTAAGCAACTGCCTACTTTCTCACATAAAGAAACATGGTCGGTAGCGGGGCTCGAACCAAAGACCCTCTATCAGTGAGTGGTTACAGTGATTTGAAGTCAGTGACTTTAACCACAGAGGTGGGTCTTATCACCTCTGTGGTAGGAAGCACATCTGACATGAATAATTCAGTGATGATTACCTTTTTATATACCAAATCTACTGTGTACCAGTAGAGAAATAATATCTTTTTTTTTCAAAGAAAGTAACACTGACAGTCTGAGTGTCTTCCCCTTGGAAAATAATTCCCCCCCCCCAAAAAAAATTCTATTTGCAATTGAATTTTCCCCTACTTTGCCTATTTCGTGCTATTTTTCCTTCTAACCATTGCCATCATCTTCCCTAAAAATAAACCTGAATATGATCCCAGAAATTACCTTCATCCTCTCCTGGTTGTTGGAAGTAATCTATTAGATCAGTAAGGCACTTAACAACCTCAGCTAATTTAATTCTAGACCATGCTATACTGCTTCTTCCTTCACTACGAAGTAAATCTAACGCCCTGTGATATAAGAGGGAAATATTAATAGATTCTGACATAGTCTGTAACAGTGAGAGTAAATCTAACGCCCTGTGATATAAGAAGGGAATATTAATAGATTCTGACATAGTCTGTAACAGTGAGAGTAATAACAATACAGGCATGCAGGAAATCAACTTATACATTATTCTACACATTTGGGGCTGTTCCAAGGTACCCATTTCACTGTAGCCTACAAGCAATGAATGAAATTACTACTTGTTTTTAAACAGAGGACTAAAATATAATAGCTGACTGAAAATGTGTCATTGTCATGTTGATAGAAAACTGATAATTCTTATTCTGAGTTTTGGCTACAGTGCCAACGCACGTCTGTTCACCGTCTCAGTGAGATCAATTCACCATTGAAGTTTCATGTTGCTACCTCTCATAATTTCTGAGTTATGAGTTATGCAGCAGTGATGACAATAGATCGGCTTTTTTTTTAAAACAGACAAGCTAATAATGATATTAAAATCAAGTCTAAAGCCCAAGTTACAGGTTGGTCTGCGTTGAGCAAAGTTTTGAGTAGAACAATGACAAGACTACACGATCGTAAGAAAGGTCTCGAGACAAGTTTTATGTGGTATTAATGAGTAACCAAGGAAACAGTCGAGCAGACGTGTAATTGATAAAATTTGATAAGTACTTTGATGTTTAATCAATAGCTTTAAGATTAATATAGAATAAACCTTGTGAGAAACAGGGAGTTCAATAGAAGCAAATTAAAAATCATGAAAATCATGCGCAGCCGAACATTTTTGTCAAACAAGAGGCCTTCAACCACATTGTTTCCATATTTAACTCAGTTTATATTTAAAAAAACCTACAAAACAGATTTAATTGACCATAACTTTGCCATTTCTTGAGATATTTTCATCACAAAACTTTTATTTTGCTCAGAAATCATGGCTCGTTCAGGACAGATAATCCATAAACAGTTAGTGATTACTTGCGTTGAATAATTCAGATATAATGATAGTGTTACATACTTGTTGAATCTATTGAACAGAGATTGACATTTTCTGATAACTCGAGCAGATTTGGATTCTTCTTCCTGGGCTCTGGATAGTGTAAAACCATCATCCATGTGACCCTCTACCAACATCACAGCCTGTATAGAGATAACAGAATATGATATTATACATTATATTGTACAGAGAGTAATGGTATAAGTAAGGTATCATCTTTTTATACATTTTCAAATATCCAATTACTTTCAATTAACACCTAAATATTTCACAACAGATCAAAAACTAATAGCAAACCTGCTGTTGTTAACTGTCAGCTAAATCTGAGTTAGATAATTCACCAAATTCTAAAATGAGGTTTTCATTCAAAAAGGTCTAAATAAACATGTCTACATTCATTATCATCAATTAATCCAATGTGTGCTTATAAAAAGAGCATCTTTGCCTTAGGCCTAAAAATATGTTTGTTTCTTGTTACATGCTCATTAAAAATAGGGTACTTAAGGTACCTGGTAGGTCAGGGCTTTTTTGTTTTGCTCTTGAAAGCATGTGGAAAGGTAAAAGTAAATGAGAATGTGATTTTCCATTCCTCTGATTGTTAATAAAAGCCTAGGGTTGTGGAGAAAAATTAGGGATGGTCAAGTAAACAGAAACAAATAATTTGTTTACGCTTTCTAGAACACCGACATGTATAACAAATACCACCATACCTTTTTCTCTTCGACTCTTCCTACACCTCGTTTTTTGGTCTCAAATGTCTGGTAAGATAACCATAAACCAGTACAACAATGCTGAATAAATGCTACAGAATCACCGTACTTGAGATCACATTTACCCATACCCTCATCTTCATGACCTTCAGACTGTTTCTTGTCATCCTGTAATGTTACCATAGACATTTATCTTAATTATAGCATAACTGATTGGTTATTTCAAGTACAGACATGTAAGGACTAAAACAGAACTAAACTAAAAATGTGTCTGGAGGACATGAATGCCCCCCTCAGAGAGCTAAGTCAAGAAGGGGCCATAACTCATGTGAAAATATCTGGATTTTAACAGAAATTGAACTTGACCAGTATTTTATTATTATACATCTTCAAGTAAAATATGAAACCAATCCATGAAATATTTCTTGAGTTATCACACGGAAACCAAACTTTGAACGGACGGACACACAGATGCAAGGACGGACAGGAGGAAACACTTCATGCCATTCCTTCATTTGGAATGCCTTGGGCATAAACATTGTAAAGTCATCAGGCAGCTTAAACAATAGTCTTTAGCATAGATTTGGTGTTTCACAAGCGATAAGAAACAATGAGCTGTTAAGAAGGAAGACTAACTTGTTTAATTTGCCCTAAAATATTACACTGAAATTCATTTGTCACCTACTTATGGTTCATACATGGTAACATCATACAGAAAGGTCTCTTGGGAAACAAGTATGTACTTGTAGCACAAACAGAAGCCAGTATTGTCATATATAACTGAAACAGTGTTGAACTGAGTAGTGTTGATTTTGTTTTAAATACCTTGGTTTGTCTGAGGTAGAATGTTGTCGTATTCTCATCTGCCTTACCCCTGTGAACAGTCATTACATTGTTGTCCTGGGTAATACCAAGGTAACGTCCTGAGGTCACATGACGGATACGTACTTGTTGACCCCATCCCATAAAACCACCAGCCCATCTAGAATAGAGGAAACACATTAAAATGTACTTATTCATAAAGAGTTTAATTGAACAATGTTGATTCAGATGTTTAAACAAGATCATGATAAACTTTGTGCAAATCTACACCATTATATAAAACAATTCTAAGATCCAAACAACATGATATCACATAGCTACCAAGTAAATTGTTTCCTTGCCAATTTCTAAAAATTCAATAAAAGCAAAAAACTTGAAATGTGTCAAGAGGACACAAATGCCTGCCCTGACAGCTAAGTCAAAAAGGGGCCATAACTCCTGTGAAAATGTTTGGATTTTAATGGAAATCAAACTTGGCCTGTATTTTATTATTATAGACCTTCATGTAAAATATGAAACCAATCCATGAAATATTTCTCGAGTCTTCACTCGGAAACCAAACTTTTAACGGATGGACGGATGGATGAATAGGAGGAACATTTTATGCCCTTCAGTCATTTCGAATGGCGGGGGGCATTAATAACAGAAAGTTATAGGAAATTACATTAATTTTACAGTTACCGCAGCATATTGTAAAATGAAACCTTGCACACAATTATTAGGATGAATTGATGATTATAAATTTATAATAAATGAGGATAATGGAAGGATATGATTGTTATAACTCAGACTTTCCTATGTTACAATGTAACACTAGTACATGCATACTGTACAACATAGAATCAGATGAACCATTATTCTATCATTGAGGCTAATGCACAGATATGACTGGGATGACTCACTTGGTTCTGTTGAATTCTAGTCTCCACAGTGATCTAGCGTGACTGCAAACTGCTCCAGTTTCGTACATGACACAACTAAAACAAAAACACCATAAAAGTATTACATTCATAGAGAAAAGGCAAAACAAATTCCTTCTTTCCAAAAAATGACCTAAAATATATAAAGCACCACCTAATAATAAAGGATCATTGGTCTGTGGATTGGGAAAACTTTTTTTTTGAATACCTTTCATTTACTTTAGAGATAAAGTTCAGATGAAAATGTTGGCAAGAAAATGATTATACGGTATTCTTCAAAACCAAAGAATTTAGGGTTATCAGAAGAAATACGGTGAGCTGGGTAAGTGGGAATCAGAAATGTTTTCTGCATCTATATGTATGACCATATGTAATTCTATCAATTGTCAAAAGACCTTGATACATGAAAGTTCATAGATTACTACATTCAACTAATTTTTTAAGTAAGTTTCTTTGTCTATACATACTTGAATTCGTTGTCACTTCCAGCTTCTGGTATAGTCAAGCATTCATCCATATGTCCGTGAAACAATCTTAGCACATCTCCACCAAAAACAAAACCTGTAAAACACATTTTAATGAAATACAACAAAGTAATAACAGTAAATTTAATAGTACACCGGGCCCCAGTTTCACAAACAAAAGTGAGTCGAAACTCAATAATGGACTCTGACAGGGTTCTCAATACGTTTGTGGCCAACAGACCCAAAAGCTAGACTAACAGGCCTGCTAAGGGGGGTCTGGGCATTTTCTAGCAATATTTTATGAACTTTTGAGATTCCTAACTGGCCCAAACACATTTCTTAGCAGTTAAATTAGCCTGCAGCCTGCTGTTATTGAGAACCCTGACTAGAGTGTTTTTTCTGTCAAGAAATCTTGTGTCTTTGACCAGAAATGTTTGATATGTTTTCTTATTTACTAAGAACAAGCTAAACATGCCAGCGTAAAATATTGTAGGTCGGGTGGACAAATTAAGTGTCAAAACCTCATTTTTTATTTGAGTCAAAAGTCAAATTTCCAATAACAGACTCAAATCAATTTCACTGAATTATACCATGTCAAGGAATTATAAATAGGTTGAAATTGTAGGAAACTGTTATTACACCATCTTGAACCTTCTTTTAATATCACATTCTGAATTGCATACAATAAAACCGTGAAATGTATGATTTAACGAATAAGTTGAGTTTGAGCAATAACTTAAGTTTTTTTGTGAAACTGGGGCCAGGGCCTCAGTGGTAGAGTATTTATGGTCTCTGACACTTAACTACTGTGTGTTCAAGTTAGGATTAGATCAATTTAGCATTTCAGGAAGCTGTCTAGTGACTTTAAGATAAACAGATTTTTTTTTTAACAAGTCTGAAATGGTCCCGTTGTCCATGGTCTTCCTGTATATATTAAACTGATGAAAATTATTTAGTAACTTCATTCTCGTTTGTTAGGTAATGCTTTTTAATCTTAAGAGCTATAAGATAATGCTGATGTTCTGGCAGATACATTTATGTGCTTCATAATCATTAGTGTTTGTAGCTAAATACTTCAATATCTAAAGAGTACATTTTTTATTATCATTTCAGAAAGCAGAGGATACCACATTGGATGCCAAGAACTTTTTTTGTATTACACAAAATAAGCAGCCAGTGTCTATATTTCATATGATAATTGCTGATACCTTTACAAAGATTGTTTCGGTAAACCCAACAGCCAAACACTGACTGCCATAAGGTCAGAAAATAAATATTTGGGGACAGACCATGCCTAATAAGTACTTCAGATGAACCATGCTTCAGAAGTACTTAAGGCATGCTGAGAAAAAAGTGTTGCGACCTACATGACCAATTTTTCTCATATTTTTTCTTTGTTTGCGGGGTGATTGGTGGTTGAGTGGTAACGCGCTGGATTACTAAACAAAAGGTTGTGGGTTCGATTCTCGGCTCCACCTTTCGTATTTCTCAGGGACGCACTTTTGCGTTCGCATCCCAACTACTGAGCCAAGTACTGTGTCTAGAAAATCACAGGGAAAAGGGTGAGGCAAGTATCGGGGCTTTACCCCGGGCACGAGAGATTACCAGGAAAAAAACATTCAAAAAGAGTAGGGATATAAAATGTGAGGTTCTCCTGTTTCTAATCTCCCCTCTCTTTGGGGCAGCTCTGAAATGACCATAGCTGTCAAATGGGACGTTAAACAATAATAATCATAAACACAATTATTATCTCTGTGGCCTTACATCATTTTTTAATTTCATACGTATGCAGCCAAGTTCTTGCACAGCCAATATTAAAGTCTACTTGAGAGACTAATTTTGTTAAACTAATCTCATGATACTGGAACGTTGATACATTATTTGAACAATGAGACAATGCACAGACAGTTTTATGGGAAAGAAGAAAATTAATATTCCTATATCTTAACGCAAAAAACAAGACTGCATCAGACCACAGAGACAAATCAAGAGGAAACGTGAAACCATTAATGGCTCTATTCACTAAATACATATTATCGAAGACCTGGCAGACTAGTTAATCATATGAATTAGAACATCAGCTTTCTGGAACAAATTGTGAGGCTAATTGCTAGTGAAAAGACAATCGTTAAACAGTTGAGAAACTCCTTAGCGTACAGATATTTAGTACAGGGTGTTTCATAATATATTACATCATTACTTCAGTTTAAAACGTTTGGCTGTATTAGCCAATTATATTATTTTAAAAACACACATAAAGCAGATACATGCAAATATGTGTACAGAAAACATATTTTTTCACAAAAAAACACTACTTTAAATTCTTACAACAAAATGTTCGAAATTTAACTTATTTTTGTATCTGTCACAAACCAATTCTGTCATTTAAATTGATTAACTAGCCTAAGCATTTGAAGCTTGGTAAATATACTATCTTTCAGATAACCTTATTGCATTGTTTGCGCAACAGTAACTGGGAAAAAAGGCTCTCAAAGTAAAACAGAATGATTTCTGCACATAGCTTAGTTGTCACCATTTTAGAAAACAATGTTCTCAGAAGTGACATCCCAATGTGAACATGACTTTAAAGTTTCTCAAATTTTAACGTTCATAAATCTTTGTGAGTCTCAC
The DNA here is from genome assembly GCA_964023205.1 of Lutraria lutraria. Taxonomy (NCBI): domain Eukaryota; kingdom Metazoa; phylum Mollusca; class Bivalvia; order Venerida; family Mactridae; genus Lutraria; species Lutraria lutraria. The sequence goes on from OZ026834.1 coordinate 29,219,125, forward strand.
AATATCATCAGTATTTTACTCAACTAAGTGAGTACAGAACTGTGGTTTCCGTAAGAAATCCTGATGGTATATCACATATTACGAAACACCCTGTACATATAAATATCAAGTTTGTCTGTAATAATGAATAAGTCTGACCTACATCTCAAATGAAAGTTTCAGCAAAAATTGTATTTTATGCATTTAATCAAATTGTACAAGACTAAGTATACGAGATTTATTTCTCAAAATCTAATCAATAAAATTCTATATCTAATAGACTGAACAAGAATATAAGAAACTCTTGGAAAATCATTAGAGGCGTCTTATATATCTTAGTCTCACCCATAGACTTGACTCTGATGGCACCAGAGCTCATTGGTACAACTGTCCATAATGTTTGTTGGAAGGAGGCAATCACTTCTGATCCACTACCAATATGCTGTAATAATAAAACATGTGATAAAATATTACATCAGTGATAGAGCTACTCAACTTTGTGAAGGAACATGCATTCATTGTATGATATAGTGCAATTTTATTAAACTGTCAAAGCTGAATAATTACACGGTCGCTGAATGCACTTATTTTTAGTTTCGTGCCACAGTCGATAGTTTTCGATCATTTAACCGTTAGGGATTGTCTCATTCCACATGTTTATATAGTGTTTCGAAGATTGTCGCATCACTTACGAAATTAATCGAAGCTAAAAATAAATGAAAGTATTGACCATGAACTTATGCAGCTTTGGCAGGTTAATAGAATCGCACTATACCCATTGTCAAGTAATTGTTATTTATATACCAGCTGAAAAAAAGTTGTGTATCCATCTTAGTCATTCACACTGGTCAGAGCATGGGTTGCATATAATATTGGAATTGATTAATATCACCCTATAATGATCTATAAATAAAGTCACAAATCACATGAGTGAATGAGAGGGTACAGGACATGTAAGAATCTAAGTATCTGACATACAACTTGTAATGGTTTCCGTATGAATTGCATAGCTCTATGGACTGTAATTTGGAGTACATGTCATGCAACAATAAGCCAAACAGTTCTTCCACCAAAAAGCCATGTAAATGGCACTTCCAAAAGGCAACCCAACAGTCCCCCTCCAAAAGTTAATTCAACAGCCTCCTGCAAAAAGGCAACCCAACAGCCCCCTCCAACAGACCACAACCCCCTCCAAAAGATACCCCTCCAGTCCACCCAACAACCCCCTCCAAAAGATACCCCCCTCCTGTCCACCCAACAACCCCCTCCAAAAGATACCCCCCTCCAAAAGGCAATCAAACAACCCCACCAAAAGTCGGCTAGATTGCCCATTCCAAAAGGCAAAAAAACAGTTCCTAGGCACCCAAAAAAAGATCATAACATTTGTAAAATTTACTGAAAATATGATTAGGATTGGTGAATAAATGAATGCGCTAGAGTGTAAACAAACTCAAATATAGCAAATTTTCTAAGTCAAGGGCCCATAACTCTTGAAGTTCTGGTCCGATATTGCCCTTAATCGAACTTGTCCAAGATCTTTTGGTTATTCACATTTACTGAAAATATGATCAGGATTGGTGAATAAATGAAGGCGCTAGAGTGTAAACAAGCTAAAATATAGCAAATTTTCAAAGTCAAGGGCCAATAACTCTTGAAGTTCTGGTCCGATTTTGCCCATAATTGAACTTAGTCGAGACATTATGGCCATATATATTGTGAGCAAGTTTAATTATGATTCGTTAAGAGCTGCGGTTGCTAGAGTGTAAACAAACTAATTGTGGCCGGACGCCGGACGCCGGACATTCAACGATCCTAAAAGCTCAGGTGAGCTAAAAAATCAAGAAAGAGTCCCATGTATTGAAAAACAAACAATAATGTAACAAACTTATGTATGGACAAAAACCATAGGAAGATTTTTCCACTCTGAATATACATGTACATGTAGTCCTGCTGCACCTTTACAATCATTCAGTGTATGAGGGAGGTACATGTATATGCAACTTGTGAATATCAGCCATATGTAACCTATACAATATTGGTAAAACTAGTCACAGTAATCAGGCAAGATTTATGTCCAATTAGTTGATAATGAACAACATACAACAATATGCAGGCCACTAATTGGAAACAGTATTACATAAGATAAACAGATAAACAACTGGTTGTGACAATAATTACATCGGAAACAAACACGAATCAACAAGATGCTAGTTTTCTAATAGAAAACATAACTCCTTCACATTAACCATTAACTATGGTTGTATAAAATTTTCCTTGAACCAAAACTGTTGATAGAATATGATATACATTTCATCTGTATTGAGTTATCATATAAATCATTAATGAGAAATAGTACACATTTGTACGGCAAATAGATAGAAAATAGGTAGGCTGAACTGATGGCGATCAGTTTCAATTGCATGCATGTATTCTCTGTGATTATGTTTTACAACAATTCAACAATAGAGTTTAAGTATAGATAGATGCTATACAATTAAACTGTCCATGAAAAAGAGAATATGAGTGACCAAGAGGCTAAATTAACTACATATTGAACTATTCATATGTACTGATAGCAGTATCTATCCAAAGGTCTCTTAGCACAATCTACCCAAAGGTCTCTTAGCACAAATCTGTCCAAAGGTCTCTTAGCACAAATCTGTCCAAAGGTCTCTTAGCACAAATCTGTCCAAAGGTCTCTTAGCACAAATCTGTCCAAAGGTCTCTTAGCACAAATCTGTCCAAAGGTCTCTTAGCACAAATCTGTCGAAAGGTCTTTTAGCATAAATCTGTCCTAAGGTCTCTCGGCGCAAATCTGTCCAAAGGTCTCTTAGCACAAATCCATCCTAATGTCTCTTAGCACAAATCTGTCCTAATGTCTCTTAGCACAAATCCGTCCTAATGTCTCTTAGCACAAATCTGTCCTAATGTCTCTTAGCACAAATCTGTCCAAAGGTCTCTTAGTACAAATCTGTCCTAAGAAATCTGTCCAAAGGTCTCGTAGCACAAATCTGTCCAAAGGTCTTTTAGCATAAATCTGTCCTAAGGTCTCTTGGCACAAATCTGTCCGAAGGTCTCTTAGTACAAATCTGTCCTAAGAAATCTGTCCAAAGGTCTCTTAGCACAAATCCGTCCTAATGTCTCTTAGCACAAATCTGTCCATAGGTCTCTTAGCACAAATCTGTCCAAAGGTCTCTTAGCACAAATCTATCCAAAGGTCTCTTAGCACAAATCTCTCCAAAGGTCTCGTAGCACATATCTATCCTAAGGTCTCTTAGCACAAATTGACAAAGTAGGACAAAACTAAATGATACTGATTTACATAAAACTTACAAGATAACGTTCTGAGGAGACACTGACAAGTATAAGATCATCACCAACTCGAACTTTCTCACCCTCTGACCTCTGTTTACTAGCAGGATGTATTGTCCACCAACATGCTTCACCTGCAAGGGGAAACAATCATGTATTACACCCAGTTTTTATAAATATATGATGAACAATTCATAAAAATTCATATCTGTTAAACAATAGGACAAAACCAAAGGAAATTATATGATATACAGGAGGGATGTTCAAACCTTTATGACTGGCAGCCATAGAAACACTAGGACATTGGCCATTGGCAAGGTACACGCTAAGTTCAAAATCAGGCCTAAATAATTGCAACAAAACTACCATTTTCTGAGACTGAATGAATTCTTAATTTTATAATAAACAGCTAAATGAACTTAAAATATTTCTTAGACAACATGTAATAACAAACACCATACCTTGAGCAGCTTCATTTAGACCAACATCAAATGCCAGTTTATCATTGGAGGAACTTGTTGACAAACATGATAAATACTGGAAAATAATAGTAAAAGTTTAGATAGAATGATGCTACTAAATCAACAATGATAGACACAGTAGTTTTGCAATCTGAATCAATATCCTGTCACTGGGTAATGGTCAGTAATTCTGATTTATTAATCCAACTCCTTGTTAAAGAAACACAAAGGCAAGAAAAATAGGCTCAATATTTTGTCATGTACAATACTGAGTGATAATGTATAAAGAACCAGTGAAGGATAAATTCCAACACCTGAATGGTATCTTAAGCTAGTATGGTACCATTCGATTTCTAACAGTGTGTAAGACTGACACTTTTTAGAATGACAAAATGGAAATAATCATTTACAACGGTCAGAGGTAGCTCGATTTCCCACCTACGAGAGCAGTACAATAAGCAAAATGTTGAAATTCATCAAGTACGTGATAACTATAGTAGTCAGAATTTACTTCATAAATTTGACTCCTAAAAACGGAAAACCAGACTCTTTAAAACATTTGAAGTGTTGACTGTACAGACACAGATATAGATGTATGTGCAAATCCTTCAAGCGCATATAAAAGGGAGAAGAAGTTATGAGATTGGATTATAAAATACTACCATGTTGCTATGGAGATGACGAAGAAGGACTGCATGACCATATAGAAGTGTTCTATGTCCCGATTGTGCTGCCTGAAATAAAAAGATACATCACATTAGCACGCTTTAAATAGGAACAGAAATAGACTTCACAATAGAGCTGATCTGAATGTCCAACCATTGTGGTATTTGGAGTGAGAAAGCTAATCAAGCAATAATGAACATACATGTAACATCTTTATAGGAATAATGTCTCGCTACTTACAATAAACTGGTGTTATGAGGAGAAAAGATAAATTATTTGTGGTATCATAAATCATGTATAGAAAGTATGATACAGCATCCCTCCTGCTTGGGATAAAAATGGCTAAAAAAATAGATAAGGCTAAGAAAAAAATCATATTTCGAGGGTTTAACGCAACAGTGTCGTAACTCATATTTAAATAAGAACAAGTTACGACAGTGTTGCGCTGAACCCTCGATTTATGGTTACTTGATCATAAAAATTGGGGAAGATTCTACAGTCATAAAACTTTTCTTTTTTCTGTACATAACTTTTGTACTTGGAAGGTGAAATTTTTAAACAAAATTGTACTTCAGATTTTGCTTTAAGAAACTTAGTGGTTGGTAAAATTAAGTTGACTTTTTTTCTGGTCTAATATAAATCAGGGTCATTCAAATAGAATTTCCTTGAAAGATCCTGCAAAAATAAAGGAATACATACAAAATATTGACTTGAAGACCACATTCACAATCTTGATTATTCATTATTCAGCAAAAGAATAAGGTTTTCTTGCACTCATTGAGCAATGTTAAACAAGAAAAACCTGGCAATCATTACAAGATTTGGTTAGTCCTTGGATATATAAACACATGCATATTATGATCATCTTGCTTCATATTAAGCCAAATCACCTGTTAATGACATAATGTACAGCTGTTTATACAAACCCACATTCAGACACAATTTTCCGACAAGTCTGTAAATCTCAGGATTGATCAGCTCCCAGTACTTTGACCAGGGAAAGACAAGTCTTTCTATGATGTATTAACTGATGATATTATATCAATGGTCATGTGTGTCACAGTAACAAAACCAACATCATTACAGGAAATTTTCTGTAACAATGTACTTACAAACTTTTTCAGATGTTTTTATATTTTTTTTATATTTTTGGATCGACAGTCAAACCTGTTGAACAAGGGTCATCCTCGGGAAAGACATAATGCAGTCTTTATTGATGTGTGACCTTTATCTGGGGTCATTTTGTTCTACACAATCTATGACTGTGTAAAGAAGAATAGCCTTTATTCACAGGGTGACCTTTACTTAGACGAGGCTGCTCACAAAATTAATTTTTTACTGTGTAATTCATACAAATATGAAAATATTGGCCAGAAAAATCAAAGTACTGAAAGTAATAAAAGATATTGAACTTATATTAGACTTGAGCGGGAACTAACCCGGTGAATGGAATTCATGAAAAATGAACATTTAGTTCATGAATAGTTCATGAAATATCAATAATTACTCAACAGGTTTGCATCAAAATTCATGCATGCCATGCGAGCAATGGCTATGGAAAGTTGAACTTTTGTTAAGTTTCCAAAGATGAGTGAATGTACATGTAACAGCAGTCGAAGGATGTGATATTGAAGTGGCATGTAAATGTGATAGATGTCATTGACGAAGGTCTCAGAGGGAAGAACAATAAGGTTAAACATATGGATGAGGATAAAAACCCTGATAAAGAAGAATCCATTAAAACTATAACAATTACCATCTTTATAGGCAACTAAGTGGACCACTAGATGGAGGGGATAAAATTAGGAGAAAAAATATTTTTTAACTAATGGCTTTCAATACACGAGGGATTCAGATGAAAAAAGTTGTTGTCCTCTATTTCTTATCATGGTCCTACAGGATGAGAAGAATTGTGTGGTGGGATTTAAGGGTATGTTGTATTTTATGGAATATAGGACGTACAATAAAACCTCGACAAAGCAATACCCGTTGGGAGTAGCAAAATTATGTTGTTGCTGAGAGGTTGTTGCTTTTAGAGAGATTAAATTGACAGTTAAAATCATGCAGTGAGAAAAAAACCACGCTGTTGTTAAAGGGAGGTTGTTGCTTAACAGACGGCCACTCTAGAGAGGTTGTACTGTAATAATATGTGTTTTTTTCTATGAATCCATTCCTTATCTATATTGTGAGAATGGAGTTGCATATATTTATAATGGAAGTGAATTTTCTGGGAATGAGTCATTATAAGATAGATGTGTGTATATTAAATAATGGATTCTAGTGTTATATAACATCAGGAAGTTAAAATCTCAAAAGCTTATAAAACATTTAAAATTCCAATACTGTTTTACAAGCATGTTGAAGTTAGTTACAGTGTAGAAAATATCAGACAAAGACCTAACAAGACACGTGCACACATTAACATCTCAGTTCAATATTGTTACATTCTTTCATTTTGCACATATTAATATGAAACAAAATACTGAAAGTACTCATGGAAACTGATCGTACATAAACTTACACTGCAACATGGAACAGAAACTAGTTTAACAATTGCATGACAGAGGAAAACAGCACATGGTGATCTGCATCAAAATTCATATATAATTGGATTGACAAAAAGTAGCCAGGTCTAATGGGCTAGGTTTTCGAGAAGAAGGCAGTTACATAATCTCCGGCCACCGGGCCCTTTCAGATAACTGATACTGATTTTCTTCAACATAATACATTTCAACACATTGAAGCGCTGGATTAAATGCATAATTTAACCATATTTTGTAATGGTCAATACGCTAATTGGTTAATGCATCAATAAATCTTGAAACTGGCCAATGACAAGACTGCCTTCTGAGAGAAGACTCAAAGTTCATTTAATATCTTTGAGCACTAATTTAAAAAAACAACAACATAATTTCTAGAAGAGTACTGGTAATAAGCAGACACTATGAAAAGAAGCACATATGTTATACACATACAGACTTGACCCAGTTACAGAAATTAGGTCATAGACTGGTCAGTAATAAACCAATTATTGACAGCTTAAGGTATACTGCCCAAAATCAATAATCATTACACCTAGAACTAATTAGAAATACAAGATGATTAGTAGTTAAGATGATTAAGTAGTAAGACACAGAAAGTTACTGATACAAAGTCAGCCTACAATAATTGGCTTTTAAACACTAAATATATTTACAGTCAAACCTGTGTTAATAGTCACCTCTGAATAAAGGTAAAGGATAGGTTTATAGTCTGAAATTTATATACATATTCAACCGACTTTCACAAGGGCAGGATTTGACCCAGGGACCTTATGATCTCAAAGCAAGCGTCCTACCACTGGACCATCGCTAAAGGTCAACATGTGAATAAAGGCCATTCTTAAAAAAAAGGTTATTGATTATGTAGAACAAAATGACCTCCGAATAAGGTTCACCTGTCAATAAAGGCCACATCTTGTCTTTCCCAAGGGTGGCCTTTATTCACAGGTTTGACTGTACTTGATATGCACACTGTAAGTAAATCATGCACTAGCAATTGTTACACAACTTTCACATTTACCTGCTACAGTTTCTTGATCGTTTACCAAATAATTTGTTCAAGCAGGTACTTGCAATACAACTTAAAAAAATTATATTCTATTGACATAAAGGATTTATATTATCCTTTCCATATTGTTCAACATTCTCTGTCATAATTTTGTTTATCTGTTGTTGAATCATGGCCCAGCCCAGCTCAATTAACAGCTATAGTCATTTCAGAGCCGGCCCTAAGAGAGGGGAGAGAAGATACAGGAGAACCGGACACTTATATCCCCACAAAGGCCCAAAATTAAATCAACTCAAACATATTAATAAGATATAGTATATTACAAAATTAATCAACAATCACATCATGAGGGAAATAGTGCACTTTTATTAAATAAACAACAGAGAAATCAATACTAAGTGCAATTTTGCAATATGAATCCTTGTGCAACTTGAAAGCATTTCAATTTTCCTATCAATTATACATTATCTCAGCCACAACTAAACTACTACTTGAATTTAACATCATTTATGTAATTCAATATAATTATTGAACAACTAGGAGGCCTTTATGACTTTGCGTAACTTGCCTGCAGGAGCCAAGCAAGAATTTTTCATTTCACAATAATTATTATGCAGTAATGACCGTCATTTTCTTAGAGTGAATTCTGAAGCTATAACTATCCACCCCCCCTTTATCAAGTGGACTGTATTTGGATGTCTCGATTCCTGCCATCAGCATATTTTTGGCAGAGTTCACAGGAACATACTGGTGCTCAAATTCTGCAAAAGTGCTTAAGAAACTTAATACAAATGTCTGCCAAAAAAGAATATTATGACATTTGTCTTGGCTTACTTTGCGAAAAGAAGTCAGTTATAACCCAAGAGGGCCTTTTTCAGATTATCTTGGCAGACATTTTGGCCCTTTTACGTATTCGAGATAAACATTAATTTTCGGTGTTGTTGGACTTCAGTTTTTATGCTTGCTGTATTTGTCCAAGATATTGATATCAGACACAAACCAGTAAATAACTTTAACTTCATGTCATAGGTGTATACAATGGTGATGCACACCCCATAATGATGTATGATTCAGAATTCATTAACAAAAAAATCATTTGGATGCAATAATAATGTAATAAGACACATATCCCCAGAATGCATAATTATAATTGTGCACGATTTTCCAACCTATAACCTCTAGATAGATAAGTGTTCTTGTATGATAATGCGCAGCTAACACAGACAAAGAGGAAGAATCCAAACCAAGAAAAACCCTGCAGAATTCTAAGATACTGTATTTTCCTTTATTTTCGTTGGGCTCAATTTTCGTGTTTTTTTTTTAAAATGGCTATTTCGTGGGGAAATAAATTCGTGGATTTTGATTTTTGAAAAAATGCCTTATCTCTGCACTTAAATTTGTGGGATTTGATTTTGTGGAAGAGCCAACCCACAATATCGACAAAACTAAATCCCGAACGAAAATTAATAATTCTACAGTAACCAAATATTTGCATTAATGATTGAAGCATGGCAACAAAAAAACTAACCCAGATATAAACAATTTGCTATGAAACGTAAACAAATATATCTTAATGATCATCATATAACCAAATTTTATGAGCAGTAAGGGAACTGAAGGATTCTATGATAACCAAAGACGGTTTAGGCCATCCTTAAAAACATGTTTGTTTGCTGTAACCCGACCCAGAACATTTTCAGTGTGTGGGTAGGTAGGAAATTTTTTTTTCATTTATTCAACCCAAAATACATGTCAGAATGCTATTTTTAATGAAAACAAAATATTTTGAAAGGCCAAAAAAAAATTGGGAAGGGCCTTATCGGTTGGTTGGTTGGTTGGTAGGTAGCACTACATGCAAACGATTTTTTTTTATGGATGGCCTTACTCAGTATAACACACAGACTACAGTATGAGAATTTCTGTACTTTTATTGAATTAACTTGAGAATCGATACAAGAGCCAACATGGAGACATTTTCAATGATGCATTATACTGACAGTATTTTGTTCTTCTCATCATTTTTTTTGGTTTCCTGGAATTAACAATGTGATTTAAAGCCAGACGGAATCTATCAACGAGCTCCAAACTGTGTGTTATAAACCTCATTTCTAGATAGATTTCAAACTGATTTACTTCCAGACCAAACATTTTACACTACACACTTCTTAAGAAATGTTACATCAAAATAACCATCTGTAAAATGCAGTAGATGCACCAGGGGGCAGCACTGACCTTACCTAAGTAAATGGTGCAGTAAAAATTATAGTGCAACCTCTCTTAAGCAACATTCTTTGGGATAAGCAAATATATGTTGTTGTTGAGAGGTTGTTGCTCTAGAGAGGTTATAGATTAATACTTAAATCCTTGGTACAGTTGGGAAAAATCATGATGCTGCTAAAGGGAGGTTGATGCTCAAGAGAGGGCAGCTCTGGAGGCTGCACTGTACATCTAATAAGAATCCAAGGTTGGAGATGTTTGCACATGACTATCACAAGCATGGTTCATTACCCTTCGTTATTTTGTTACAAGCAATGGGCTAACAATTGAAACTGACACAGAAGTTGCTATTCAAGATAAGGCTTCAAAGCACCAGAAATTTGTCCATTCAGAGACCTCAGTGAAAAAGGGGGCCATAACTCCTGTGAAAATGTTAAATTTTACTGAAATCGAATTTGACCTATATTTTATTATTTTACACCTTCATGTATATTTGAAATCAATCCATGAATTATTTCTTGAGTTATTGCTTGGAATTTGAATGTATAGATGGAAGGACGGATGGGCAGGGGTAACACTTTATATGCCCTATACCGCCATTTTGAATGGCTGGGGCATAAAAATGCTTAAACAGAAGACTTAGATACCTTAAAGATACACAAACAAATGCAAAACATCAATTTTGCTGACATTAAATTGACCTTTGACAGTTTGAAGAAAATTTAACATCAAGACTGCAATAAATAGTGACAACTTGAACAGATTCATCCCATGTGATTTAATTAGTACTTGATCAAGAGACAACATCTGTGTCAAATGTAATCCAAATATACAACTTCATACAAGAATCATATGTAGGACAATTTAGTGAGATAAAACTGTATAATATTACTGCAGACTGATGAGTAGGTACCGTAACCTAGGGATTTTTTTTGGCTAATTTTTTAGTTGATATTGGGTCAAATTCCCAATTGAAAATAGTATCTTTTTTTCCAATTCACAAACAAAAATTCCCAATTGAACCTTTAAAAAAAACACACTAAAATCTCTGAAAACAAGAGATCTTTCACTGTAATAGACATGTAATGATAGTAAGTTCCCATTATGGACAGTGATTGTGTGTGTACATTAAATATTGCAAAATTGGAGTTACCCTATTTTCCCATTTTTTAACAAAATACAGCAGAAATTCCCAATCCCAAGGGTATGGGTCATGTTCCAAAAACACTGAAAAAAACCTGAAACCCCAAACAACAAAATCTTTTTCAAGGATGGCCTTACAAGGAACAAATATTTTTCTGCAAAATTCAAATATTTTATGAGAAAACTCAGAAGGCAAGGGATCTTCTGCAGACAACTAATAGCAGTGTAAGGTCTGTCATCGAGGGATTGCATTGTTACAGCTGTCAACAAATTGATCTTCTTCAAGATTAACACTGGAGGTACTGTTAACATAGCCTGTTGAATTATGCATTGCTTATAATCCCAAGGTACTTCTGGTTTTTCGTTCATTTTATGCTCATGAATAGAGTTGACATTATAGTCGATGTAAACAATAATGCTTCTGAAAATATTGCAGATATCTAGCCACAGCAGCATTATAATGAATGCTTATGATACATCAAGTTGTGGACGTGATGTTTTCAGTCTGTCCATAATGTTTTGTACAGCACATACTGTCACAACAAGAGACCGTGATGCATCTAAGATAACTGTCAAAGAATTAATGAAAATTTGCGATACTATTTTTGAAAAATAACATTTTGAGCAGGTACGTCAGAAAAGTACAGTTAACCTAAGGATGATAATACCTTAAATAGAAGGATCTGAGATCTGATAGAGGTATTATCTGTACAACCGAAGCCACTTTTATGTCTACATAACATTGTTGTATTTAAACACAGAGGTCCTGTCTGTGCACATTATCTTCCCTGCAATACACTTGTAACATTAATACACAAATTAGGCTACTGGTATAGTTTTATGAGATACAGTCTGGTCACCATAACTGAATTATAGGTCATGTCTTACAAAATCATAAATAATTTGATTATCATTACGGACATAAGACATGAGGGAGGGCTTTCATAGATAATTCAGCTGGAGAATAATTTTAGCATGAAAATCAATGCATCAAATTCTACATCTGCTAAATCAAGGAAGAGAATAAATTTTGCTGTTTCTAGCTTTAGAATGAATTTATTCTGTATTATTGTCTTCGCTTCATATTATAAGAGCCTTTTAAATCCCATTTCAGCCCCGTAATTGCTTATCTCAACAGAAACGGGCCTCGGTGGCTAAGTGGTGAAGGTCTCTGACTTAGCTAAGTGGTGAAGGTCTCTGACTTGGCTAAGTGGTGAAAGTCTCTGACTTAGCTAAGTGGTGAAGGTCTCTGACTTGGCTAAGTTGTGAAAGTCTCTGACTTGGCTAAGTGATGAAGGTATCTGTCTTGGCTAAGTGGTGAAGGTCTTTGACTTAGCTAAGTGGTGAAGGTCTCTGACTTGGCTAAGTGGTGAAGGTCTCTGACTTGGGTCTCTGTCTAGTAATCATTGACTTCTCATTGTTCTGACACATTTGAATCCCACACGAACCAAATGAAAAGATAGTGAGCAAGCCATCAAGCTAGCATAATGAAGGTAAGCGGTTCTACCCAGGTGTACATCAGGGGGCTTCCTCTAATGTTAAAGGTGGTCAAGTTGCCAAATGACACTGACTACATGCGCATAGAAGAAAAAGTAGCTTGGACTATGCCAAAGTTTACCATACAAGTGGCTATACGTACAAGTGGCTATAATACAAGACATTATTCAGGAAGTATAAAGAACTATAATCATAGACTGCAGCGTAGCAAACTGAAGTGCATAATCATAAATAATGAAACAGGAATCATAATGCCAGACATACTTCATATAATTCATAACATATACAATATACATAACATTAACTACTACAGTTCTTGATCAGTTTATGAGATTTCCTGTGTAAATGATGTTTTGTTAAAGCTTTTTGTATGACAGGTAAGTAAACAAAGTCATAAATCAAAATTACCGAAAGGAAATATAAACAAGAAGTGTTTGTGAAATATGAATGCCCCCTCATGACCTTGACCTTTGACATCAAAATCAACAGGGGTCATCTACATGTGATGATCATCCTCCCCACTAAATCGGAAGGGCTTAGGCCAAATCATTCTCTAGTTATTGGTCGGACAAGGTTTGGTTATGGTTACGCACCGACCGATGGACAAAACTATTTGCCGACAAATCTTTAGGTAAAACATCTGTTGTGATAAGCATCCAGATGATCCTAATTCACTACATTAACAATGTAGTGAGATGTGTAGGAGTTAAGACAAAACATAAAGATCCAATCATAACAAGTCATAGGCTGAATTTGCTTATAAACAATTCAATCAACAGGAAACCACCCTTCACTAATACTATAACAGAGCATGGTACCGGAGTATCACCATTTGCCAAGGTTGAACCTACACAACACTAACAGAGCATGGTACCGGAGTATCACCATTTGCCAAGGATGAACAGGAATCCTGGATTCTGTTTCAAAACTAACCATATTATTAAAAGGTAACTACAAACTTCTCCACATGCATTAAATGAATCAGCAGTTTAAAGTAATGAGATATATAATTATATTGAGAATTGGATCCCCAAGTAAGATGTTCATGTTTCCATGGGCATTAAATTGGCAATTAACTATATCTGCAGCAGGATTTTAAAAGCTATATTGTTCCTAAGATTACTTACTTACAGTTTGTCCTAATTTCTTGTACAATGAAATGTCTGAATTTCGTTTGAAATTTGAAAAATGTATCGCATAAAATGTGCTGACATCTGGGAAGTCATTTATTTTTCTGTATGTACAGAAATAAGAACTTTAATTCAGTTATTGTTAAAGCTTAAAATTTTATGCGATATATCACTGCGCTCCAATTTACATCGCTTTGTGATTTATATCATTGCAGTAAATTCGAAATATGAACTAAAACTGTTACATATCAGTCATATTTACTGTAAAATAGGGACAAATTATAATACAAACATTGACAAAAACATTCTATCACACAGAATCAGCATGGTAAGTTTCCAAACACCTACTTCAGCTGATTTATCATACTTGTATAAGAAGGTGTCAGAATTCTATCATATTGTTTACATTATTTACATCAAGGATGGTTCAACTAATCTTTATGGGATACAGGCTATGTAAAGAATAACCAAGTCATGGAAACAATATCATATATAACAGAAAATCTTACAACCATCATTGCTCATTGTATACCAATGGTTCATATACAGTCAAACCTGTGAAGAAAGGTCACCCTAGGGAAAGACATAATGTAGCCTTTATTGTCAGGTGGTCTTTATTCAGAGGTCATTTTGTTCTATTTAATCAATGACAGTTTTTCACAGAATGACCTTTATTCACAGGGTAGCCTTTACTCGGAGGTGGCTGCTAACACAGGTTTGACTGTAATAATAATGTTATAATATAACAATCAAAGCTCTGCATCCTTAACACCTAGAGACTGGCCTTCATGGAACAGTCAACTACCTGAATGTTCATTTATATTTTAATCTTGAATTGTGCAGTTGAAAATAAGTCAGTAACAAAGACAGAATTTGCAAACTATCCAAGAATATTTATAAGCTTGACTGAAAAGTCTGAAGACATCTTTGTGTTTTCATGGTAATTAAATATGCTATCATTTGTAATTGTGAAAAAATATTTGAGTCATGTACAATAAAAGTGCTTATTCTATTGCAAGCAAATAAAGAGGACCACTATGTGAAGTGGTAAGCTAAATATGCAATACAGTTATTAACAGTCGAAACTCAGTTCAAAATATTGAACTCGCTTTTATTGAAATCCCACTAATATACCATAATAAAGATTTATCCATCTTTTTACATATAAAAAAACGCACCTATTCCAAATTTGCTGTTTCCAATTTGTTAATAAAATGACTGAAGTAGATTTTCAGTCCCATATATAGATTTTCAACTATAAAATGACCATTTTGTAATAAATAATTCAGCGGAGTCCCCTAACTATGTTACAAAAAGGTTTGACCATATTTTAAATATTAGTAACACTATAAAGCAGAACATGGCAAAAGCATATTTTGTACTTTCATTTTCCGAGTAAATAATCTATTAACATATAATAATATCCATTTATGAATAATACTATAGCCAGTCACTGTGAGTGATAAGCCATGATACATCAGTGAGCCTACCAGAGTTTGTTTCAAATCTATCTTAATGTCTTCTTTTACAACTCCATCAGGATGGTCCTAAAATATCCAAGTCAGCATTTAAATTTTCCTTCAGTTAACTCAGTAACAACTTATTCTGTCCATTAAAATTGCAAAACAAGAAAGTCATGATGGTCCTTTACTTACTCTCCTCAATAAAGACAGCGAGACTGCAACCTATCCTATCATTGCAACCTATTGTATCATTGCAACCTATCGTGTCATTGCAACCTATCGTGTCATTACAACCTATCGTATCATTGCAAATTTTTAACTAGGAGAGCCTAAAATACTGATTTAGAAAAACTTTGAGCAGCTTTTATCATGACTTGATCAAAAACTGAGATCTCTAGAGTGTGAACAACTTGACCTGTAGACCTAATTTTTGACCCCAGATGACTTATGTCTCTGTAATCTGACCTAGATTTCATTGAGACACACATTCTGAAAAAGTTTGATGAAAATCCGATCAAACCTGTGACCTCTTGACCTAGTGTTAAGATCCCCAAAGGTCAGGTTGCCAGACATTGACTGATCCTAATAGCTCAAGCAGCTTTGAGCACTACTCAGGTGAGCTAAGCTAAGGATGATATAAACTTTATTAGAGTAAAGAATTCCAAATTCAGAGCAGAACAAACTGATTTTTCCATGAGCAGATGGTATCAATATCCTTCAAGAAATGTTGATAAAATCCCTGAAAATTAGTACAATTTTTTTACCACCAAGCTAAAGAATTGATATAAATGTAGTTAAAAAATAGGTCTACATATCCAACTTCATTAATTGTGGACATTAGTAGATACAATCTTAAGACTTTCAGGCAGCATGCTGCATACAGGCACATTTTAAGTTAAATAGAAGACAGAAAATACATAAATATGTATCCATAAAATATGGGTTAAAATTGACATCAAAACATTCATACACAACACTCAAATATGAAATATAAAAATATAAAATCTGAAGTCTGGTTGACAAAGCAACTTACTGTGGAATCCTGGGATGAAGATGTTACCATTTCCTGCAGGGCCCTCACCGAAAGTGCTTGCTCCAGAACAAAAACACATACTGATATGTCTGGTGGTACATCCTGTAAACAGAGATAAATAATTTGTTTAACGGCCCATTAGCTTTTTAAATAAAGTTTAGTGATACAGAACAATAGGTAATACATGATAGTAAAATGTATCAAAAAATACTTTTTGATGGTGTTATAATAATTAACAGACACCACTTAATAATTATTTGCTAGCAAACTTAGTTTTGGTATTATCTATTATGCATTTCAGACAATATGTCAAGTTAGAATTTCAGCGTACCATCAGTCAGATGACCCATAAATTTTCACCGTGACCAAATTCGAAAACTGGAGTCATTGATAAATATACTGATTCGAGAACAATTTCCCTGATTTCTTTAAGCCAACAAAAACATGCTTTCCCTGGCCAAAATAGTTCATGCATAATTTCTTATACGATATTCCGAACAAGTCTGGTTTGCCAAATCTACAATAATATCCAAATTATTTCCTGTCAAATAAAGTGACAAGTTAATCTATAGAACTCTAGCTATAAAAGCATCAAGGACAATTTCTGGGAATATGGGAACATTCTATAGCCACTTCAGATTTTACAATAAGTAGCGGTATTATACTGCAAATTAGGTATAATTTACGACTGTTAAACCCAATGCATTTCTTATAATACAGAATACAATTGTGTAACAGACAGTCTTAGAGGTTTTTTGTTCACTACAGTCAATCACATTTAGACCCCAACAAATGCTTATCAAATTGTACAAAATAAAAAAGAAATGACCTAAAATAAGCCAAAAATCACATTCAAGGGCAGATAACTCAAAAACAAGCACCGTGACTCCTATTTTTTCTGCTTAAAATGTTTCTTTTATCATATGCTATGATCACGCAAAGTTTAAAAAATTATCTCCATACATTTTCATTCCATCTATTATGTCTATGTGAAAGAAATCAGAAACAGTCAGATATGTCCTTAACAGTCAGATAATTATGTCCTTAACAGTAAACTGGTCTAAAAGTTCTTTGATCAATTTTTAATTAACATTTTTAAACACCTGTGAATCAACATCTCAGTCATTAAGGATCATAATTACCACTAATGCTTTCTTCTTAATAATGTAAACTATAAGATCGTTATAATTGCTATGTATTCCAAGATATTCAACCCTCAACATTAAATGAAGATTATTGAGAAATTAGATTAATAAATAATAATAAAGCATCAATAATTCTAGGTAAAGATAATTAGTGAGGGGATAAAACCATGTTACTAAATATCCATTATTTCTATACATGGCAGTAAAACGGAGGCACTTATCATTCTCCATAAACAAGAGTGCTGCAAGTGGTGCCAACGCTCGTCTGTTCACTGCCTCAGTGAGATCTATTCACAAACGAAGTTTCATGTTGCTATCTCTTATAGTTTCTGCGTTATGAGCTACCTTAGAGTTTTTGCAAGAAGCAGATGTTGACGCAGTGATCACATTAGCTCGACTTCTTCTTCAAAAACAGAGGAGCTAGAAATATTATCAGATACTGGGAGAAACAGCAAAGCTCAATATCAATTTTTTGGACAATTATGCTATGGAACCAAACCAAAGTCTCCTCATCCGTTGGACTGTATCTCTCAGATTACGAGGTTTATAACAGTATTGATGTCAGAATCGTGTATTTGATGTCAAACAATACAGTTCTAGAAAATTCTCCCAGTTGCCATAATGTACAAATACATTGTATATATTTAATACATCCAGACTGACACAGATGCCATAAAAGAGGATAATAAAATACAACTGTGAACTGAAAACAGTCAAACTGATGTCCGCTAATCAAATAAAACAACACAATATTCCCTAATAAACACACCCCTCAATTCTAGGTTAAAAAAATTACGACCGGTCCCCCAATATTAATGCTTTAACAATTATTCAAATACAGTACTACCTCTCCAGAGAATTCTTTTCTCGAGGAACAACCACCCTTTAAAAACAGCATGATTTTCCCACTGCATGATTTAAAGGCCAATTAGCTTTTTAAATTTAGTAATACAGAACAATAGATAAATGATTGAAAAATATAAGAAATGTATTTCATTTGCTCTAAAACAACATTTACATAACGCCTTTTTTTGGCCACAACGCATACAAATGTTGTCAAATGCTTTTTCTTATTTTTTGCAATATCATTGAAAAAATACTGTGCTACGTTTCTATATGTACTTCGTGATTAAAAAAAATAATTTCAGAATGTTTTTATTGAGAGTTAAAGTCAATTTCACTGATAAGACATTTTTCTAGGTAAGATAAGACCTACTTTAATTTTAACATCCAAAAAGCTAATGGGCTTTAACTACCAATTTAACCTCTCTAGAGCAACAACCTCTCAACAACATAACTCGATCCTGTAAGAGTTGCTTTGGAGAGATTGCACTGTAATATCAAATTCAATCAAAAATTTGACCTATCGGTAATTGTCTAGACAGCAAGAAAAATCCTGCTCCAGACAAGAGACTGGGAAAAGAACAAAAGACAGTTTGTCTATATTCAATAAATATGATAAAAATGAATAAATGAAAAAAAAGACGTTTTTGAATTGGACTTCATTAAATGAGTGAGACCTTTCTATCAACCTGGCTAATAGAATTTACAAGGTCACCAATTCAGCCAATCTGGAAAACATATGCTCAAGTCTCCTAGGAAGAAAAATAATAGTTTCTTAGCATGGACTATTTAGACACTAAGAAACAATAATTTGATTTACTATCAGAAGACACATAAATAAAATATATCATGTGTCTGCTAAATGGATTCTGAGAATTCTCTCAAGTAAGATAGCCAACTCTAGTATACATGGACTCAGGCGTAAGTAACAGAAGGCTAAATTCCATGTGAGGCTACTAGAGACAAAAACAAAGTACTGAAATTACTCATGGAAACTGAACTTACATAGACTTGAAAATGCAACATGGATCAGGAACTAGTTTAACAATTGTATGGCGGATGTAGAAAAATGTAGAACTTTGGTCGGCATCAAAATACATGCTGAACTATCATTTGAAGTTTTCAAAGTCAGGTTAAGGGTTACTTGATAAAAGATAGTGCTGGAAGATCACTTAATTTACGATCACTTAATTTTTCTTTTCTACTTTTTGTTTCATGCTTTGGAAGTACGATTTTAACTTAAAATTTTCGTACTGATAATTTTGGTATTTGAAACAACATTCAATAGGGTTGGTTGCAATTGGCTAATCCATAAACAGGACAATTTTTCTGAGTTTTTCCATCCTAATAATTCTGTTGACAGAATTACATGATCATACAGGAAAACTTCAACACTTACAATATTGTTACACACTGTACCGTATTGTATGTAGTAATCTATTTAACAGTGCAATGGTACCCCATGAGTATTTCTCACTAGTTCTTATATTTACAGCTATAGCAAATGACAAAACTCACAATGGGAGAGGAAAGTTTATGAAACCAGAATCAATACTGTGTCACTTACAGAGTGTACATCTATTAAAGAGGCACTCTGTATATATAATCAATGAAAAATATTCCCTCTTTAATTCTGACATTTCACCAAGAACATGACTTAATATCAATAAAGAAATGTGGGAAGTATGTATGCTTGTACTATGAAAACTAGAGCTTTGGTACAAGGTGACTAATACCTTCGACACTAGGAATGTGAAAATACACTATTATCGCTAAGTTCAAGGGCACATAACTCTGGAATGTGTGCATCACTGGACATGGAAATTATGTCTTGCTCAACACTTCATGGTGATGAAATATTTCAAGTTTCATTGCAACTGCTTAAGGAACGTGGGAGAAGTTCGCTCCACTAACTTGTAATATTGTATGCGGACGGACCGCCCACCCGCTCGACCAACAACCGACCAACAAACTGACTCCAATATATCTCCTTTTAAACTTCATTTGTGGGGGTAAAACTATCTTACAATTGCTTAAGGAATGTGGAAGAAATTCATGGACGGACGGACCGCCTGACCAACAGAGTGACCCCATTATACCTTAAACTTCATTTGTGGGGGTATTATGGATTATCTTACCTTGCTGGAAGAATTTTCTAGGAAGCACATACGATTTCCAAATCCTTCTGCAGCGAGGCATACTCTGTCGCTGGGGTTGTCTCGTGATGGTGAAGTCACGCAACTCAGACATACCATATCATTCTGCAAAATATAATGAAAGGAAATAATCATCAATATTTAAATACCAACTAATCAAGAATAATATTAATATCTATATAATAAACAGAATACCAGACAAGGCATATAATAATAATAAGATAAAAACGTTCACTGAAATACATAGACAAGGATTATAATTATGCAATATACATTGTACAGTGCAACCTCTTCAAAGCAACACCCTTTCAGGGTTCTCAATAACAGCAGGCTGCAGGCCAATTTAGCCACTTAGAAATGTGTTTGGGCCGGTTAGGAATCTCAAAAGTTTAAAAAATATTCCTAGAAAATGCCCTGACCCCACCCCCCAACAGGCCTGTTAGTCTAGCTTTTGGGACTGTTGGCCAAAAACTTTTTGAGATATTAACGAGGACAAGCTCTTTCAAGTACAGTATGTAGCATTACATACATACATTAGTGTAATCATAAACACAACAACAGATCAATTAAAATCTTTAAAAGAACATTTCAACAAACAAAACTGAATCTGTACCAAGTACATACATTAATCAAGTAAAGTTCAATACTGAATCGAAATACATCAGTTTTGCAAATCATGTGACCTTAAACAAAGGAGCACACGGTACATTGTTGTAAATACTAGATAGTGATTGCTTTTAAAATCATGCAAGCAAACTGTTACAAACCAAACAATAAGATGAAATGAACCAAATTGTATGCCAGACCGACAGCTGGCCAAAATATCAAATATACAAATAATGTTAACAGCAACCTATTCTGCTAATGATGTCATGTTTCAGTTCTTTTGTATTCAGAATCAAGTATACAACAGCTTCTGATAAGCATACTGAATGAAGTGAAAGAACGTGGGGGTATATCAGCATCTGATAATTGTGCTCTTCATCATTTTTAGAAGTTTGTTTGTTGGCTGGTTTTGGGTTGGTTGGTTGGTTGGTTGGTCGGTCGGTCGGTCGGTCGGTCGGTTGGTTGTGGCTGGCTGGCTTGGAGGGTGGGGGTTGGTTACTTGGTCAGTGGCCAGCTGTCTGCCCAGCCTTGACCTTTGACATACTGACCTCAAAATTAAAAGTGGTCATCTATGTGTATCATGACTAAACTCCAAACCAAGTCTAGGAACTTAGATCCAATCATTCTCTAGTTAATGGTTGGACAAGGTTTTTGTGTTGGAGATCACTGACTGTGACCTTGACTTTCGACATTCTGACCCCAAATAACTAGGGGTCGTCTACTGTGACCTCCTGACTAAGTCTGGGTACCTTAGGCCATATCGTTCTCTATAGTTATTGGTCCAACAATCATGTTTCACAAATAATCTATCATCTCACGTGGTGTATAAATCAGGGGATGAAGATAGGGTTTTAATTTTACTTAATATCCTAATAAGCATACACTTACTAATACCATTATGTTAATTTATACAATAAATATGTTTTTAATACACAAGTTTGTCCTATCATTACAAAAAATCTCTTTTAACAAATAAACCTCATTCATTTTATAATTATATTCATTAGTGTCAGTTAAAAAATTGTCATAAAATTCATCAACAGTCTCTCCTAGCATGTTCTTGTACATGTTGTGTATGCAAACCTGTTTTACCAGAGGAACAGGACAGGCTGAAAAGTGAGTCTAAGCAATAAAATCTAGATACGCTTAATTTCTATGTTAATTTTTTGTATGATAATAGTAAAACATCCTAATTTCTTTTATCATTATTCGTATGTACGTTATTGTTATCTTTGTGAATATCATCATAGTCATTGTCACTGTCACCAGCATGATTAACATCATCAAAATAATTAATATCAACAACAGCATCATCATCAAATTCATCAACATTATTCAGTATCATCATTATTGACAACATCAATGTCATCATTATAATCATTGACAACATCATTATTTTCAACAGCAACAACAATGTCAACATCATTGTCTACATCATCATGTTTATTGTCATCTTTGTTCTTTTCACTTTTAGACCAATAATCACGGCTATCATTTGACCCTTAACTGGTAGTTTGACTCTTGAAATTAGCAAGCTATAGCTGATGAGATTCAACTTGTACTGAAGGGTGAAATTTAGTACATCCTTAACATTAGCTCAGAATTTTGTTGACTTGTCAAATTATTATCGATTAAGGGTCGTTTTTTGCCTGGTCTGGTTTCAACACCCTTATTTTGTTTCATAATAATGATAATATTATCTTGATACAAACAAGAAAATGTGAAACATCAGAATTCTCTGTCATGTTTTATATCAATAAACAGGTTACTGACGGCTGCCAATACATCATGCATCACGATATGCATGAAAAACAAGAGAATGCCTGGGAAAACTCACCATGGAAATGTATAAGAATTTATCTAATGAGTAATGTAAGATTATTTCAGAAATTTAGAAATATAGTCTTGTTTGACATATCCAAGAATTTTGGAGAACGGTTCATTCTTTCATTATAAAATATAAATCATAAATGAAAACCAGGTATTCTCATGTGGGCTTTAGATTCTGTCTATTTCCTGCCAATACATCAATGAGTTTTTACTAATCAAACTTCAGATATTTCACTCGTGTCTTGTGATTGTCCTAAAGCAATATATTTTATCTTCATCTATTTTTTAAAGCATTTGAAACGCTTATAAGCTTTTCAGCTCCTTGTAATTGGTCAATTTTTTAAATTCAGCTCAGAAACAATCAATCAGATTCTCTGAAATTATTTCCCTTTTACGAATCAAATCCATGCTGAAAACAAAGTAATGAGTTTACCAAGGCTGTAAGTGTAATGTCAAGGCAAATATTTCACACCAACAAAATCATACAATATAATTTAAATATGAATAACTACATTCTTTGGCACATAAATTTTGCTAAGATTTCTACATTGAAATAATCCAATGTGGAAGGATGGGAAAGTAATCCTTTGTTGCCTGAGTATATAATTATAAATGGTGGTTATGCATGATTAATGATACAATAAAACATTATCTGAAGAGAAATGAAGAAATACAGAGTATAAATAATACACAACAATGTCATTAATACTTAGAAAGGTGTGACCTTTGTTACAACAGTATACATAAAATCATTCCTCTAACACAGCCTTTGTGGTCAAGTGGTTAAGGTTGCTGACTTCAAATTACTGTAACCTATCTGACAGAGGGCTGCTGGTTTGAGCCCAGCTACCAACCATGTCTCTTATGTAAGAATGTAGGCAGCGTGGCTTACAGAGGATGGGAGTCTAGTACTTATTCTTCCCAGGAATGATGGTTAGGTGAACTGTCTGCCTCATATGACTCTGACTGTTGAAAATGGGCATTAAAATCGACTAAACAAACAAAACAATGCTTAGAAATTTGTGGCCTTCATTGTACGGCGGCCTTTGGCCGCCGTACTCTCTGGGATGCTAATTTTTAATTGGCAATGCAAAATCGCAACTTCTTGCGCGAAGCAGATTAGTGACAGTGCCCGAAATATTCCGAAATATCTGCAATGGTCACGTGATATAAACAAAACAGAAATAGAGCGAGGTCACGTGTTACTCACACCAACCAGTGTTAACTTGATGACGCAGTCGCTATTTATAGTCTAAGAATGGAGCGAGCTCGATATCTGCCCATCTGTCAATAAATGCAGCCGAAACTCTTTATATCAAAGGAATTAGGAAAAATTGTTCGATCTCAATGAACTTCGATGTATAAATTATTAGAGAAATTCGCTGTGTTTATTATCGGTGTGTTGTAATAATCATTTAATCAAGTTATAAGATACGGAACACGGTATTTATACGTTTCGATGTATTTATTTTAGCAACATGTCGCAAATAAACAAAACATTATAAACATATTCACACAGACTAATTTTATAATCGCGAGCGTGGACACTGACTTGTTTACGCAATTGTCGTTAATGAAATATCGATTTCGGAGCTCAATACAAAGAATGTCCGATCAGGTGAGAAATGATGACTTAATTGGTTCGACATAGACGGTCACTTTATGGTTCGATATAGATGGTCACTTTACAGTTTGGGACCGTTGTACCAGGTTTTTACAACAACGTACCCTCAGACAACGGAGTATATTATGTTTGGAGACTTTATTTAAATATTTTATATGCATTCCAGCAGATATTACAACGTCTGATACATCGAGGTGATAGTTTCCCCTGATTTTAATTTTAGGGTGGAAACAGGGACTACATATAGAGTACCTCGTGAACTGTAGAACCATATGACCAGATTCATGAAACATCAACGGCTTGTATTTTTGATGGAGTAGATGATCACTTTAGTTTCGGGATCAGTTAAGTCAAAATAACAAATTCGTTTGATCTGAAACTTCGCACATCCTGATAGAAAATGCTACATAGGCCACATTCTAGTATTGAATTGCCGGATGCGATTTTGCGCCGTACAAACATTTAACTTGTTATGACATTTAAAATACATAAAATCATTCCTCTAAGTATATGATAAATAAACTCCACTAATTATCTACACCTATTGTTGTTAGAACTCCTCTGAAGACTAGGTACATAAATTATAGAGCCAGTAAAGACTGAACTGACAAGGTGAAACAGATGCCTGATAATAATCTAGAATTAATCTACATCATCATCTATACATTCCACATAAGTAACTCATTAAGAGCAGTACAATATACTGCGCAATATAGCATATAAATATCATAAACATAATCATCCAATTAGTACAATCATATATCATATTTTGTATCATAATACAGACAAGAAGGGGACCTCCCAACCCCTGTCCAAAAATTATTCATATTTCATGAACTATTCATGAATTATGCATGAAAAATTCGTGATTTCATGTATGTCCAATTGAATGGAAATTATAACTCACAACCAGAACAAAATTCATACATTAGGACTTCCAAGTTTTCAGAAACAAATCAACATAGCTAGGGCTGACAAACTCGGGGTTCAACACTAACTTATTTTCCATAGTGGACAAGAGGACCACCAGTTTTCGAAACCTGCTGGTCCAACAGAATTTCAGGTGGTCCTTCCTCCTATTAATATGTTATTTGTTTATTTGCAGTAAAATATTGATGCTTCTAATAGAATTTTCAGTGGTCTGTTGGACCATCCGAATTCCATGAATTAACGGTCCTGCACAAAAACCACTGGTCTCGGACCAGCGGACCAGTGTTAGCGTCGAGCCCTGAAACTTCAACATCAGTTATAAGCTGCATGATTATAGTAACTCAAGCATCGAAAAAAATTCCCAGGAAAACTGTTTCATCTTACTTTTCATTGAAAGCAACCAACTGAGTTTCCTGGTCAGCAGATTAGTAATATTTGTATTCTAATTGTATAGATGTTCTTATCTATTAACTGCTATCAGTATTTGTAACAATTACAAACAATAGAATCATAAATAATTGAATCGTTAATATAAGATAGTGATCTCCAAAGACAAGTCAATAACTCTTCCTGGTGTAAGCCAATACTCAGGGTCTGTGACTCGCTTATTTAGCTAAATGTTTCCTGGTTTCTAAGTCTAAAGTTTTGATAACAGACTTTAACCCCTTCAAATGGCATTCATGAAAACATGGAATTTTTCTTGAACTGTCCTTGCATACTTCATGAATAGTTTATCAATAGTTACAACTATTTGATGATTGGCCGTATAAAATACAAGTCACTGATTGGTCCATTTTAAGCAGGCTCAATTTCCTGACCCCCATGTTTTGAAGCATGGAAACCTGATGGTGCTTCAAAATTGTAAGTCTCTAATTGGCTGGTTCGCAGTAAGCACAGTAAGTTTGGAAATAGACCAATCAGTTCACATCAGACACCAATCATTTTATGGACAATAAAGGACCTACAGTTATAAACTGAGCATAATTGGCCTTCAAACCTAAAACACCACTTAATATATAATATAATCATGAATCATATGGTTTATATAAACTGTACAATACATTGTACTATGATTTTTCCATAAATATTTTTTAATAAAAACATATGAAATAAAATTGTAACTTTTATTCCATATCTTTTATGAATAAAAAATGTTATATAACAGTGTAACACTGTAAAAGTATATAAATGGCTGAAAACAACAGAAAAACAAAATAACCAATACAACTTATAATATACAAAGAACAACTTACACATCTGACAGTTTCCCCACCCTCTGCTTCAATATCGTCTTCACCTTTCATACGTCCCATTGTTTATTATATTCACTTATATAAAATCCAAACTATTGTATAACCCTGGTTTAATTTCCACACAATATCATCCCGACTATGTTTGAATCACTAATATTTGTTCCCACTCCTGTAACAATCAGTAGCGTTCAATAACTCCATTAGATTTTATTTCCAACTTCACCGATTTGAAATAGGAAAATATTAGCCTAAACTAACATGGCTAGAATGCCTAGCGATATAGAATTACCGTGGTTGTTTAACATATGCATGTACGGTTTTAATCAGCACCTGTGTTTATCATTCAACTTTAATTAATTTTACTTGATAAAATTGTAAAATTACAAACAAAATGCAAAAAAAAAGATTAAAAATTCAGCCATAATAAACAAACCACAAAAAAAAAACCCAGAAAAAATCTCGAAAATAAACAGAATTCTTTGCTACATAATATTATGTTCTTTAGCAAGATTCACTAACCTAATCCTTAGTAAGATTTCAATAGCATTTCCTAGCACATTTCGGGCAATTTCCAGAGACACGATTCATATTTCATGCGAGAGCAAACCAATGAAGTCATTATTGTGACATTCCGGACGAGAAACCAATAACAGAATTATACATATTCACCTCTGGCCAATAAAACCATACTGGGTGCTAGTACTTACTGGTCAATGAAACAGATTATACATGCCTAAGTGATTTATCTTCAACCAATTCTGTATCAATCTGTTCCCGCTGTATTCAAACATATAATAATAACAGCCAAGATAATTATAAAACACTGTTGTGGAAACGAACCATTCGACTATAACATTTCCCTGCCTCTTGTTGTAAAATTATTGATTCGATCGAAACACGGAATTTGCAGGATGCATTCCCAATTGTCAAGTTTCAACACTCAAGATTCTGCAGAAACATTTAACAAAAATGTATTTTTATGCTATTATAAAACCTGTTGGTAGCAATCTATATAACTGAATGACATCATACACCACTTGTGTCTCATATAATTATACGACACACGCTTTACAATCAAACCTGTAAACAAAGGCCAAACACCATTGGGAGATTAAAGTGCCCTTTAAACACAGTTAGCCTTTATTCAGAGGTTTACATTATTAATTGTATCAATACATGTGCCAGAGGGAGTTAGTCTCATATCATGGTGAACTTAACTCAGAGGTGGACGTTGACCCAAGTGTCACAGTATATCTTAATTGGTACATTGAATAATAAAGACAATATTTTCATACTGTACCAAAGAACCTAATTCATAATCATGTATAGTCGATTTAAATTTAAAGTCGGAAAGAAATTGCAATTTCGAATACTATATAATTTATGTTAATCCAAAAAAAAAGGATTTTGCCAGTTTTGAACTCATGGCTTCTACGAATAAATAATCATAGCCTTTACCTCTCAGCCACGGCGCATTACGATAGTGTTCTGTTTATGCATTACAATATAAAGTAATTTCAACCGGTAAATAACCTGATCTACCTCGGAAAAATGTAAATGTTTACAACGGTTCTCATTTAACTTTAAATCGACTGTATATGAACCAATGATATATAATAGAACAGTAATAACTTGTTGAATAAATAATTATACAGTACTCAACGTATGCCCTTGGCAACTCTGACTGTATAATTATACATGTAACTGTTGTTATGTAAAAATCAATCAATGAGTGCAAATATCAACTGGTATCATTTTATACTGATGCGCATGATGTCAGCAATAATGCATAATGTCACATTTCCTAATGAGAGTACTGTATCTACTTATATTACACTGGATGCGTGTTGCTGGTAGGAGACATTATGGAACTTCATCAGATGTGATGTTTCCTGTGAGGTCTGTGGTACAAGAACTTAGTTCCAATTAACTATAAGAACTGATGAAGACTAAAACTTTATAAATACAGTCAAACCTGTGGACAAAGGTCAACCTTGGGAAAGACAAAATGTGGCTATTATTGAAAGGTGGCCCTTATTCACAGGGTGGCCTTTATTTGGAAGTGGCCGCTAACACAGGTTTGTCTATATGTGAACAAATAAAATTATGCCATTCACTAAAATTTCCAAAATACTAGGTATACAAATAAATGAGCAATGTTTAATATTCATTGGTATACCTGTAATTAAGTCACATGACATCCAACATACAGGGGCTGGTGACCTTTTTTCACCTTTGTGAAATGGTTTAATGCTGTCTGTAACCGGGCTATAAAACAGAAGTTACTTGATGTTATCAGTTTTAATAAGACTAGTCAGCCACACTGTGTAACAGGCTTATCTCAATTTCATTCATTTAAAATAAGCTGATTTGCACTTTTTTCTAAATATAACACAAAAAGACAGGCAAGGAAAAAAAACTTCATTTGTTAACTGACATGACACTTCATTTCTTTCCCATTCATCATCCCTATCAATATTTTGTTTGCAGTAAATCCCCCCCCCCCCCCCCCCCCCCCTGCCTCCAATGCACCCTTCAAACCTTTTTTCACTTCTTGGTAATTTTTTATGTATTTATATGGGTTCGATATGACAAATAATTTGAAAAAAAAAATTCTATCATCCCACATAAATTCTCTGGGTAGCGTTATTCACTAAGCAGCAAGCAGACATTTTAAAGGACAGCCTTAAATGTACCGTATCCACTTACTTTTAGACTAAACTATAAAAATTCTGTAAGAAAAAAAACCTGTTTGACTTGTCTGATGTCTGAGTTGATGAACTTAGTGATAAACTCAAAAGCATCTTCTGTGACCCTTAAATTTTTACATTTATTCGTGTAGGAGACAGTTCTTATGAACCCTACCCAATGTAAAAATTGGTATTAACACCTATCCATAACAATTAATTCAAATAGCCTTCTGCACCAACATTGACTATACAAAACATAACTGAACTAGACAAAAGACATGTGAAATCATTTCAGGACAAGTGAAAGATTGTTGAATAAATTTACTTCTTCAATTTTGAGCCTGCGATGATGGATTTGAATACATCCTTTTATAATGTACATGTAGTTAATAATATAACTGCAACTGCTTATTATCATTTACCTTCTTTAATGATTGTGAAACTATTGTCATGCACAATTAATCATAAAATGTAATTATTGGACTTAGTTTAAACAGCCACCTGTCAATAACAGCACTCTGCCAACTTAGCGACTCTTACACATGTACATCACACTTATCAATTATTTTAAAAACATATAAAACCTCTGAATAAAAGGCATCTGTGCAAAAAAAGGTAACATTACATACATGTATGTCCAAATGGGCGACCTTTGTTTACAAGTTCAACAATAATGGAATGTTCTGGGGATTAAAAAATATTTAACACAGAAATCAGCTTTATACATTTTTAAATAATTTTTGGCACTACAGACAATGAAATACTGAAGTGCTCTCTAAGTGGTACAATGAATTTTATCATGGCTGATTTAAAACTCACAAACTTCTTCAAAGAACTAATGAAACAATTGGGTGCTCATAAAATATTCAAAATTGTATCCAGGAAGTGAAATATGCATAATTATCACTTTGAAAACATAAATTCCACAGGGCTTATAAGTACTATATAAGCGAATATGCAATTAACATACATGTATACAACACAAATTGATACAGATGAAACGTAAATAATAAGAAATTCTTTAAAAAAAAATATTTTTTATTAAAAACAAAATAAAAAGAAAACCCAAAATAGATCCAGTCTGAGGAAGAAATCAACAAATCCAAACCACAGAATCTGAAATGTCCACTGAATATATTCACCTAATCTGGGAGAAACAGAAACACTATAACATCATCCGAGTATCAAAGAATCATAAGAAATATTAGGGAGTACTGACTGACTATAGGAGACTCAGCTACCCTATTAATCTCCAATTAGTACCAGTCTAGATCTTCCATCACAAACCCAAGGGAGAATTATCAGCCATTTTAACTGATCATGATATAGATTCAAAGTCATTGCCAAACAGATGAGCACAAAAGAAATATAATTATCTGTCTGATAAGATTGTGATATTTACATGCTGGATCATTTATCTCATTAAAACCTGAACAAATAATAAAAGTCATCTAATCTCTTATCATACAAGATACTGTCTCCTGATTAGATAATTATCTTAACAAAAACCAAAATGTATCAAATATCTGTATTAGAAATAGTAACATTAGCAGAATATATTCCAGGCATTTTGACAATTATTATCTATTTATAATGATCCATAATGTCGTTAATAGTGTAAACTATTAACAGACAGCAGCTTACATGGAATTCCAAGTGACATTTTTATCTTTTCAACAAAAATCACAAATTTAAACATATTTATACTGATATAATTAAATAGAAATTGCTTTAAAATATGCAGCTTATATTCTCAGAAATCTAAAAACAAACCTTGCAAAAATGTTAATAGCTGCTCCTTCAGTTAAAACGGAATAAATGCTTGAAATTCTTTTTTTGCCAGATCGCTTGCAAATTTTTACTAGCAGTACATAAAACTACCTAGATGTTCTTTTGTCAAAGAAAACCATTTCTTTTGCTCTTAATCAGAAATGGAAACTGCCTAATGATGATTAACAATGTTTTAAGAATTTGTAATAAAAACACTAAATGTGCTGAGAAAATTTTTTCTTCAATTTTAAAATTATATTTTGCATGTCAACCATGGATCTTAATTAGCAAATCAAAGAGAAATTAATCAATAAGTACAAAAGATGCATTTCATTGATATTTTGAAATGAGATAATAAATTAACATTAAATACCATTTAAATAATAAATAAACACAAACTAGTACAGAACACGCCAAACTTTTTTCACATTTCGATGACTTAATTAATCCTTCGAAACTTCACGAATAAAATCCACATATTAACTCGAAAATAATTTCACATGCTGGTTTCTACAATATGAATCCTATATTCCAACTGATTACTTGATCAACGACCTTGCAACTGAAACAAGGCAGAGAAATCATGTGGGCAGAGACAGGTGCAACACTTCAGCAGTATCATGTATGACATAGCGCCTGAATTAGGTGTGGAGAGAAAGTTTCTTTGGATTCCATCAGTAGAAGTGCAGTGTTAATTTTCGAACTCACATTTCTGTTTCCAATGGTAACATAACTTAAGTAATTAGAGACACCAGAACTTTTTTCAGAGAGTTTAAATTCACACAGTGAAGTCACAGGAAATGAGTGGTCTGTTTTCTAAGCTGAACTTTTTTCTGGAGGGGGGGGGGGGGGGGGGGGATATAATTATGTAATTAATTTGTTGGAGGTAATATTTCATGACAACTGCCTTACATAAATTAATGAACATCATCAAGAGTATATGTTGATTACATACAATACAACCTTTCCAGACTGGCCCTCTCTTGAGCAACAACCTCCCTTCAACAACAGCTTGAATTTTTCCCACAGCACAATTTAACTATTAATGTAACCTCTCTAGAGCAACAACCTCTCAACGACAACATATTTTTGCTACTCTCAAAGGGTGTTGCTTTGGCGAGGTACCTGCACTGTAACATTATACAGTTTTGCTCTTAATTGACCAATCTGATGTTAGTGTACAAGCCAGTTCTCATTAAGAACTGACCACTGTCCAAAATGACCTGTTCAATCACTTCCTAGACAAGTTACGACCAACAAACAACTAGTGGCCTGAAACTAGCAAGTGTGGTATTTACTTAACTGACTGTGTATGAATGAGTGTTTGTACTGCGTGCATTATGGCTCTGTTAGCGAGTCTGTAGCGATAAAGACTGAACAAATGTTGTATGAAGCGCTACCTAAGATTACTGTACAGAGCAGTGCAGTGTTGAAATTCATAGTCTGCGTGATCGCTATATGAGAAGAATTTACAAGTAAATTCATCTCATAAAAATAACTTAATTTCAACAGGCCTAATGCAATTTGTTTTCATAAACATGAGATATAAATTTCCTCATCAGTAATTTGTTACAGTTCCTCAGAAAACTTAGGGCTTTATAGCTACATGTATGACAGTGACCTTGGCAAAGTTCATGACCTGTGGATGTTAAAGAATAGCAGACAGGGATCTTTCAAATCATAAACTGCACCATAACCCCTATTACTTAAGTTAATATTTCATACCTGCACTTGATAATGTATCCCATGCATAAAAATATATAATCCTCAATTATTTCAAAATTCAACATAATCAATTTTTAAAATTTCATTTAAATCATTTAGATGCATGGCATGCTTTAAAAAACTCATTTTATTCAGGTAAATTTATGAATATATTAAATCCACATTTCACACAAAAAAATCACAAAATTTAAACAAAATGAATTCAAACAATATAACACAACACTACATAGATCTCCCAAAAAATAGTGCATGCATACACTACATACGGTATAACACCAACTATGACACTATTATATACATCACCATACAAGGACGTATAAATATTCATAACCAGAAATATACCTCTACTCACAGTAAGAATTTATCTAACAAACTTTTTAATTAATTAGTGTCATATTCTTGTGATAAGTACACTAATTTTGACAAGATTTAGGACAGCACTAGAAACTGTGAACTTGTATAATAAATCTCACTTTAAATGAAAAAGGAAAATTACTGAAAAACAAGACTAAAACATGAATCCTTAAAAAATATGAAAAAAAATTCTGGTTAAATGCTCATTTAAAATAGGGCAGGAACTGGGAAGGTAAAAAAAATGCAAATTACTAAACTGCCAAGCCTGATAAATCATTGGAAACAATCATTTACAGCAGTATACCCAGAGTTTTCTCCCTTTGATAGAATACATGCTATAAGTAGTTTTCCAGGTAACATGGAAACAAGAATGAATTTAGCAGAGAATGTACTCACAGTATATACAAATACCAGGTATCACTGGATGTATGACTAATTGTTTCCACATGATGTCACTGACATCCAAATGAAAAAATAAAATATACAGTATTTCATGTGTTAAATCTACTATAAATTTTGAGTCTTCACGAAAAACATTTTCAAGCACCGGACATTCGGTCTTTAGTAGACCGAATGATCATTTAGTGGACCAATAACAGTACATACAAATTTTCATATAATTTTGAATAAAAAACATATTTTTCATGAGTGATTAAATTATTTTTCAGAAACATAATATATCATGGTAAAATTATCACTGCAAAATTTACTGGACCTTCGGACCACTGACCTTTCCTAATTTACTGGACTGATGACCATTTTGGTGGACTTGGTCCAAGGTCCAGGGCTAAATTCATACCGATTTTATGTATGGGTAATTGGGTACCAATAATGCCTTTAGATATATAGAACACTATTCATACTTCATGAACTGTTCAAGATAAGTTAATGATTTCAAAAAGTTAAAAATTTGGGTCGCAAACTCATTAAAACTGATTTTTTTATTTGAGTATTTTTGCTTTACTTGGATTTTTCTCATTTTCATTAGAGTGTTTCAACCAAATAAATGTGTACCTTCTTACCTGCCTCCCGATGTTATACAGATGTTTGGGACTTGAAACTGGAAATCAACACTTTTTAAAGAATTGCCTAATTTGCATATTTAGAAACCAATAATACTGGCATCACATGAGTTGAATTTATGTATACAGTACAACCTCTGTAGAGCAACACCCTGTGGGAACTGCAAATATTGGCTGCTGTTTAGAGGTTGTTGCTCTACAGAGGTTAAATTTATAGTAAATATCAGCCTTGGGAAATTTTGAAGGTGTTGTTATAGAGAGGTTGTTGCTCTACAGAGGGCCACTCCGGAGAGGTTGTACTGTATACGTAAGGGTATATGTGTTTGTATGTACGGACTGTATATAATTATACAGCAGCTCATCCATACAGACACATGCCGGTATTAAATGCTGCTACCACACCATTACAAACTTCAATTTTTCCCAGCTAAAGGTGAATTCAACTCAGCATGCAACCCTCTCCCAGGAGGTATGTTGTATAATACCACTTAAAGAGTTCTGTGGAAAACAATTGTTACTCATTTTTACCAAAGCAGAGAATTTTTAGACTTATTTTACTAGCCGCATAACCTATACTTCATGACTAATTTAATTATCGCTTACATTCTCATTGTACTACATAACATGATCCATCAGTTTTTTCAGTGAGGGCAATTTAACAATTGACTTTCTATGAGCCAGAACAACACTTAAATATGTTAGATAAAGGGAGACCATTATGTAGAGTTTCATAACAGAGTAAGCTTTCTTGATTAAATTTAGTGACATATTTGCATCTTCTGAAATAGTTCGTAGATCTGTTATTCTGTATTAATGTATATAATTCAATTGTACTTTTTAGGTTACATTGGTCATTACAACCTATGACAGACTAACAATAGTGTATAACAATGATTGTGAAATTAAGCCGTTTTGATGTGGCCACATCTATTCATAATAAATGACATCTGGTCAAATTCAGGTTAGATTTCTCTGGAGTGCATTGGGCTAAGAATTTAGTTTTAGCCTCATTTTGTGCAAAAAAATTGTTTTTAAGCATTTGTCTGAATTGTTTAATAATTATGTGTTTTGTGAATGCAGTGAGTGTGATTCACTGGAAAGAAGAGCTACATGCAATGTTTGGTTAAAACTTAAATGGTGGTGTTTTATACAGTATTTATTACAATTTTACCATTATTCTAAGGTACGGTACTACTGCCTGTAGTTTTAATACAAATATAAATAAATCACCGGAACAATACGAAACAATTATATCTACATGACTGTATTAATTCTTTTCCTAGCTGCTACACCCATGAAGTACATAAATCTATAAAATTCTTAATAACATCTGGACAATGGCAGCTTGGATGATTTCCGAAGTTAATTAAGTATGCACAATTAACCACAGACAACTAGAGCCGCAGTCATACAGCCATAAAACATATTACGCAGTCAACAGAATTAATTATTAATGTAACATTATTCAAGCATTACATTATTACTGAAACAAAATCAGGCGAAAATGATGATACCACCTACTAATGTAAGTGACCTTGACCTTTCTGATACCTTTCAGAATTAATTAACAACATTTTCATAATCAATTAACTGTGTATTGTTTGTTCAGAATCCTTCAAAACTATCAGAAGTAATAGACACAGCAAGGGTCTCATACATAATACCTGATATATATCCCGTTTATCTGTTGTTTACAGAGGCGGATCCAGGATTTCAGGCTAGGGGGTACATTATAATATTTAGGAATTAATAATTGAATGCTATTTCATTTCTATCTATGGTCAGGGACTTAATAAGTCGGGCATGTGCGGGGTGCCCCCCCCCTCCAAATCTGTTAAGTGGTTGAACAGTCCATTCAACAGCAATGGTCATTTCAAGGCCGCCCAAGAAAGAGGGGAGAGAAGATACAGGTCAATTAAATCAAGAATTTATATCCCTACTTTTATTTTGAAACCTTTTCCTCGTTCTTTTGTTTCTTGTGACTTTCTAAACACAGTACAGTGGGCTCAGTAGTTGGGATAATGGCACTGAAAAATTGTCGGAATCCGGAGCCGAGATTTGAACCCATGACCTTTCGATGGTTAGTCCAGTGCATTACCACTAAACCACCAATCCAACCCAACTGACATATATAATAATCATATTCTTTTCAATGCCGATTCTAGCAACATTATAGTACAAAATAATATAAGAATATAAGTTATTAATATGTTCCAATAATCCACAAATTTACCGAAAAAACACCCAGTCTAAGGTTAAATGTGCATAGACAATAAATGAGTAATTTCAGCATGATTAATAATAGAACTTAATCAGCTCAAGATGTTTTCAAGTCTTAGGTGAATCTAATATACTATTTTACAGGTATGTATAATAATAATTAGAAGCTATAGATGATGTAGCCCAGTACACATCTGGAACTACTTACAGAAATATAGTATATTTACCTGTGTTGGAACTACACACAATATTTGGATGTATATTCATTTGTTTCTGATGATGGTATACACAGAATGACGTATTCTACATTAGTGGTGAATACATATCAGACAATTTCTTGCCAGACTGAACACAATTTGCGGAGGCCATATTTCACAGAAATCAAACAAGTTTGAGACACACTGTACGTAAAAATAATTGTAAGCCAAGAATTATTATACAGTCAAACCTGTGTCAATGACCACCTCCGTATAAAGGCCACCCTGTGAATGGAGGCCTTTCTTCTAAGTCATCATTGATCATTTGGAAGCAAATGACCATTGAATAAAGGCCACCTGTCAATACAGGCCACATTTTGTCTTTCCAAAGGGTTGCCTTTGTTCACAGGTTTGACTGTATATAGTCTTAGTTAAATTAGAGAAAACTGTAGTTTAAAGTTAATATTCAATGGTATCACAGAAAATATTTTTATTTGCTTTAACTAGTCGTCTTGATAACTATTACTGAAGACTGATGCAGTGCAGTCAGTGACGAATGTGGAGCTGCACTTTTGAACAAGCCTGTAAAAGGCTTTGCTCTAATCCAATAAAAATGAGACCTTTCAAATCTACAAACACATTCTGAATCAACCAATCAAAGACTTCACTTTAAGACTACTCTTTGAATCAACCAATCAAAGACTTCACTTTAAGACTACGCTTTGAATCAACCAATTAAAGACTTCACTTTGAATCAACCAATTAGTGACTTTAACTTTAGTATAATATTCTTTCCTGAAACAAACATTGGAGATATATGTATACATGTAGCTCAAATACAAATGAACTAATAGAGTAATGGTAATACAGCTATGACCCCAAATGACCCATGTTCATTAAACTCGTCCAAGATATCATTGAGACAAACCTTCTGAAAAAGTTTGATGAAAATCCTATCAAGACTTACAAAAGTTACAACCCCAAAGTGTTACTGCCAGACACTGAGACATTGACTGATTGATCATAATACAGAATGTACATGTAGCTCATCATTGAACACTTAGTGCAAAGGTGAGCTAAAAGAGACGATGCATTAGACCCATAGCCCATTTTACAGACAAACACACATACTGGTGACTAGGTTATTACACTGACCTCTATGGTACAACAAGGAGGTACAGAAGAGCGTAAATACCAACAATCATTAATTACATTAATAAGTAAATACATGATCCACAACACAATAAGGTCTTTTTATCAATACTAGAGTTAAGTCATATGTGCATCAAACCTACATTCCACCCTGCTAATTATAAACACAAGATAATTAGTACAAATAATGAGCATAATGTATATGTATTAGTTGTAATTGCTTGACCAGTACATTTACATTCAAAGGCCTACTTCACTAAATGACCAATTAGATGTTAGTGGTGTCTGACCTCCTAACAATGTGTTACATCAATATACAATTTAAGCATTTCCTCAGGTAACACACCTAACATTTATAGACATACATTAAACATAATTCACAGACTCACTCATGTGATATTGATTTTTAGAATTAATATCTCAATTGTATTATATCAAACAAATCAAGTAATGCATGCTATAACTGCAGGTTTATTTATTGACAATACATTGTAGGTTTATTCTCAGCATACAGAAAAAATATCAAATAACAGTCAGTATTAGACACAGTTGATTTGACAGACAAAAAAATTTGGTGCAGCAAAATTTTTTAGCATCATCATTTTGTCTATACATTTTAATTTCAATTATCTGAACCTGTATTAATTATTTTTTTTTTTCTTACTTTCATTCTATAATTGCAACGTTTCTTGACCAGAACTCACTTCTGTCTTTTACTATTTCTTTTCAGATAGTATTAATTATTCTTCCTTCTTGCGCACTGTCAAAGAAATGTCAAGTCTGACTGTTTGACGTTATGATGTAGATATCCCAAATCCTAATGACCTACCTGGTTCACAACAGTATTTTTACATGCTTATTTTAGATCTATTATCTAAGTCTTTTGTAGGGACAGGAACATTCTCAGCTTACATATTATAACTGCTCCATAAGGTCATCCTTAAAAAATATTTTGTTTGCCGTAACGCTACCTACTCACAAAAACGGCCCCTATATACCCAACCTTTTTTTGGCCTCACAGGTATTTTTTTTCTAATTTATAAAAACAGCATTCTGACATGTATTTTGGGTTCAATATAAAAAAGAAGTTGCAAAGAAAAATATTTCCTACCTACCTACTGAAAATTCTCTAAGTCAAGTTACAGCAAACAAACCATTTTTTGGGCCAAAATGTACCACTCTTAAAATTTATAAGAGGATATTTTCAGTCCAGTGTGATCTACCGGTAGGTATAATAGTTATTGTTATCAGACATATCAATCAGCTTTTCAAGGCAATGCTAAGAAAATTGGCTTTTCAAGGCAATGCTAAGAAAATTGCCTTTTCAAGGCAATGCTAAGAAAATTGCCTTTTCAAGGCAATGCTGAGAAAATTGCCTTTTCAAGGCAATGCTAAGAAAATTGCCTTTTCAAGGCAATGCTAAGAAAATTGGCTTTTCAAGGCAATGCTAAGAAAATTGGCTTTTCAAGGCAATGCTAAGAAAATTGCCTTTTCAAGGCAATTCTAAGAAAATTGCCTTTTCAATGCAATGCTGAGAAAATTGGCTTTTCAAGGCAATTCTAAGAAAATTGCCTTTTTAATGCAATGCTGAGAAAATTGCCTTTTCAAGGCAATGCTAAGAAAATTGGCTTTTCAAGGCAATGCTAAGAAAATTGCCTTTTCAAGGCAATGCTAAGAAAATTGCCTTTTCAAGGCAATGCTAAGACAATTGCCTTTTCAAGGCAATTCTAAGAAGTGATAATAAAATGTCTGGGGCCTGATGATCAACAGATAAAATAGGAATAATGTATAACAACTGGTATCTGCATACCAAGACTGTCACAACTTTGACATATTAGGCTAGATCAAATAGGGATCATGTTATATTAGGCTAGATCAAATAGGGATCATGTTATATTAGGCTAGATCAAATAGTGATAATGTTAAGGGTTTATATTTGACCTAGCTGCTACCGACCATGTCTCTTTATGTGTGAAAGTAGGCAGTTGCTTACGGATGTTGGGAGTCTAAGTACTGGTTCTTTCCAGGAATGGTGGTTAGGTGAACTGTCCACTTTATATGGCTCTGACTGTTGAAAAGGGGCGTACATCTCGAACAAACAAACAATACTTGACCAAAAACACGAGAGTAAGTATGTGGAACAACATTAATTTTGTTCACTAATTTTTTTTCTAATCATTGTAACATTTTGTGATTAAAATTAGGATACAAATTATTCCTCCGAAATTTTTGTTTTACTTTTGGATCTGGTCATAGATCAGCGCCAAAAAATGAGGTTGGTTGGGTGCATGTGACTATTTTCTTCTGGCTTTCTATTGATTATAATGTGATTTTCCCAATCGCTAACCAGTAGCCAAGGTTGTAGATTAAAAATAATTAGTGGAAAGGGAATCATGTAGCCTAATTGTTGACAGATATATGTAAAAACAAAGACCTCCGGCTGATATGTTGGACTACAAACATCAAACAATTAACAGATTGTAATTAAGATATTCTCCAACAAAATATCAAGTTTCAACACAAACAAATTTGAGCTATTATCTATAAAAATATCATTCACACTCACAGTCATAGATATTAACCATCAAATCAATCATAAATGAAGTAAAATAACCAACAAATCTTCCATGATTGATCTACATGTAAGACAAACATGAAAGAAATAAGAGGATAGTTCAGTGCTTCATGTACTCATGTTCTCAGATCTTCCCAATGTACTGGTGTTTATCCATCATCAGTCAGATACAACAGTGGGATATAATAGGTTAATGACACAAGAAAAGGTCAGATAAAACAAGATGTGTTTTTGAAACACTGTGAATGCCCCCTTCATGTGACCTTGACCTATTGACCTTATAATGTACAAATCCTGTAGAGGTTGTCGTGAGGAACCAACATATGAAGTTTGATGACTGAAGGTGGATTTAGTGTTTTGACTTTAAAGGCAAGGTTAAAGTTTGGTACAAACAGACAGACAAATTCCATTGAGACAGGCCAAAAATAATACATCCCCGATCTATCGATACGGGGGGCATAAAAGAAACATACAACAAGAAGGCATCTCTGGAACATGTGAAGACTCTGAGATGGTTATGTACACAAGGGATTCAAACTATCTGTCATTATTCAGATATGACCTACCAAATACTATGACTACATGGCTATTGCTCAGACATTTTTGAACAGCTAAAACTTGGTAACCCAAGTGGTGTAAACCGATTCACCGATATTTTGATCCGTTATTTATTTGCTCCCTACAGTAGAACATGACCACAGTGAATTTTTGCGGACCTGAACAAGAATGGTTCATTGTTTCCATATAAAAAAGCCATATTCAACGAAGAAAAAAATCACTGACTTTTAGTGTTGTAAAATCGGACTTGAAAGAGAATCGATTATCAGATCGAATCAGAAAGGGTGTTTCGATTCACAATCGGAAAATAATCGACAGCAAAAATTTGTATCCTTATTTGACAAACTTATTTGGTTGTTTCTTGTTTGTCATAAAATATATAGTAATTAAAATCCCTAACATAAAACACTTCTAGACTGATGACCAGAACTTCTCTGGACAAGGGAAAATTACACATTAAATTTTCTCAAATAACAGTGACCACCCTTGTTTAAATACACACAATGCCCAAAAGAAGACAGTTGCTCAAATAATGACAGCGGTCTCCCTACTTGTGAAGACATCGATTTAACACCACTAACATCGATAATTGCCGACCTCAACTGTCAGCAACGATTATTCGATTATAACCGATTATCGTTACATCACTACTGACTTTGATACTTCACTAATATCCTAGTTCACTATAACCCTGTTTTACCGTATTCTCAAATAAAGCCCACACAGGACATTATCTTTTGACTTTTTTTTATTTGACATGTTTTGGTTTAGATCAATTTATGCGTATGTAACACTGGGTCTCCTTCGAAGGATTGATGATGAGAATAAAAGTAGCTTAATATTTTTCTCAAATAG
This sequence comes from Lutraria lutraria, assembly GCA_964023205.1. Classification (NCBI taxonomy): domain Eukaryota; kingdom Metazoa; phylum Mollusca; class Bivalvia; order Venerida; family Mactridae; genus Lutraria; species Lutraria lutraria. The sequence goes on from OZ026834.1 coordinate 29,261,080, forward strand.
GTTGATATATCAGACATAAATATGGGACATGCATGCAATGACTGAGTTATGCACTGAGCACAGGTAAGATCTTCATAGTTCAAAGGTGATAATATTAACCCAACAGTTTGAAAATTGTATTGATAATTTATTTCTTGATATTATTATAATTATAATAAACAGGATTAGTTAAGCATAGCACTAAATAATTGATTTATCCTTTTTCATAATTAGCAATTTAAGTTTTTAAGTCAATTTGAAGTTGTGTCCCTTTGTACATATTTCGTAATTAAATAAAAACATGTCCTTTAATTAGGGCTGTCCCGATATGGCTGCGTACCGGTACATACCAGTACAGTGCTGAACGATATGCGTATCGTATCGGAAGGTCCCGTATCGGCCGTATCGCGGTTTTTTATTTATATCTAAAGAAAACTCTTAGAATGTTGAAAAACTGAACTAGATTTGCGAATTTACTCTCACATCATCGTCGACAATACTAATCATCAACTAATATCCGGGACAACGAATTCGATGAGAATATTCCGCCTTTGTCAAGTAGGTATTGACTTATAGATAGATAAGTTTATTAATTCCTGTGCATTTACAAATACATGAGTACATTATAATTATTAAGTATAAACAGAGACAGTGTGACATAATCAAAATCAATTGCAAATATAATTCACATAAATGCTAATACATACATTGCTATATTAATATAAAATAATTAACTATGCATTTTGCGTATATTAAATAACGATTCTAATATATATATATATTTTTTTAACAATTACATTTACAATATTATTTCACGTTAAATTATTGTATATGCATTTATAAATATATATATGGAGAAGGTCATATTGTTTCACTCATATAATGACATCAAAATGAAATATGATCTACTTTCTTATATTAATCAGTAACATGTAATACTGAATTTCTTAACATAAAAGCATTGTGAATATAAGTTATACACTTATAAATTGCATTACGCCATCATGTAATATTACATAAAAATATGGCATCATTTTGGTATGCCGATTGATGAAACAAAGAAGCTCGTAGTTTTCTATTACAAGTGTCAACGCGATGTCAAGTATAGTGGTAGGACTAGCAACCTTAGAACACATAAGTCTCGTCATCATAACATCCAAGTTGAAGGTTTCAGAAGTTCATTATTAATTTAGTATAATTAATAAATTTAGCAATCATACCCTGATTTATATGATTGATATAATGTCATTTATGGGACAGAGATTAAAACTTGTTAATATTTCTCATAATATTTTTATTTCCGCAATATCAACTATCATATATTATGTGAATCAAATTGATGACTTTAAGTACTAGACAAATTTAGTTATACACCTTTTTAACAGTTATTTAGGACTTTCTAGCACCAAACAAGAGCGCAGAGTTCCCCCAAACACTAATATTACAACGTTTTTCATTACATGTACTTTGATATACTTTTATATCGTATCGTTGATATCGCATATCGCTAGTACCGTATCGCAATACGTATCGTATCGGCTGAGATCTGTATCGGGACAGCCCTACCTTTAATTATCATGAAGTTTCAGCAGTTGTTGAGGAGTGACAGCTATGGAAAGCTGAACTATTAATTGTCAATTGTTCAGTTCCAAAAGCTACACATTATTTAATTTTAAAGCAACGGGACACTTTTTCTATCCTAGACTTTTTTATCAATTAACAATCACTGGCAGTTATAAGAAGCTCATAGTCATACAACAATGCTAAGCTTGTCAGCATCTTCAGCAAAACATCAGACTGATTTCTTTCACAGCAAAACATTGTCTTGTTTACCTCAAAGAACTGCCAAAGTTTATTACATGTTCAGTGATTATATTAGTATTTATCATGTTCAAGCTGGTATGTCTCCATAGACACTTCACACTTGATGTGTTTACGAAGAAGATTGTCTATATGCATATCTATATAGATCTCTCAAACTTACAGGTATGCCATATGACTGATAATATATTATTCCTGGTTACAATTCTACCCCTCATATCATTGTAGTTACAAGTATAATTGTATTAAATTAACTAACTGGGCAACTAGCATAATGACATCCAACTATGAAAGCACAAAAGTTCCTCCTTTTTGCCATCCTGAAAGACCCTGTTTTTTTTCAGCAGATTCTTTATTTTTTTGGTCAGTTTTCTTCCAGGCTCCAGCCAATATATTTTCATTATCTCCAAAATTAAAAAAAAAGAACTTCAAGAAAAATTATGGCTCTTAACCTGCCTACTTTTCTATGTTAGCAGGAACCCAAGGAGGCATTTTAAATTTTGGCCTACATTGTCATCAACTTATTTATTAACATGAATAAAATTGATTATTACAACATGGGTACAGTATATTTTGTCATTGCAAAGAGGTTACATAATGACTAAATGTGCATACTGCAACTGTATTCTAAGAATTTGTCCATATCAAGCCAGGGCAAAAAAATAAACAAATGATGTCTATTGAAGCATATATGTAAATTACATATGTGTATGTACGGACTATGTAAACATTTAAGAGAGTGATCCTTATCAACTTTTGAGTAGTATCGTCTTTTATCTAAAAGAAATCCTTGTTTGCCCTCTAGCTCCGATCTACGCCACTGTGTGGTATGTAAGGCGAAACGTGCTTATCGATTTTTGCGACCATATTTCTTAAAACATGTGAACAAATGCAATCCGATATAAAAAGTACTTACGGTTCTCAGAAATGATATGTCATCTTGTTCTGAGCTACCACCTTCGCCAACCTCCGCCATCTTGAATTCTATAAGATACTAGGTATTGTACCTGGGCACACAATTCCAAATTAAATGTCAATTAGCAGACGAACTTCATAAAGAAAAACAATACAGTATATGCCTCCATTCACAAGCAAGCCGATTAAAAATCGATTGAACAAGCTTCACGATCGTAATCGAAACATATTAGAGGTGCAGGTATGTGTTTAGTTCGACAAATCTCCGAAATTCCACAACAGAAGCGCT
>OZ026834.1:29264283-29354411 GCA_964023205.1 Lutraria lutraria
AGAAGCGCTTAGATGTCAGATTTACACGCGCGCAGCATCCGAAATCTATTTTTAGTAACAATCAAGCTAATCGATGTCGTATGTATGTTTTACACTTACACGTGAAACGACTTAGTTATCTGACAGGTTAGAAGGCATTAACTATGTACGATACAGTGTCCGTACAATACAGTGTTGTGAATTACTGAAGTGAAATTGATTATTGTCAACGTCGTGATTATTAACGATAAATGCCATCGATTTTCTGTACATTTCAACACAGTGCTGTCTATATTGTTCAGCAGAGACTGAATTTTCAACAGACTTATTTAAATTTGCTTAAAACTAACGAGCATTGTCCTCAAGTTACGACGGTCGGGAAAACAATGACTGATTGTTGAGTTTGTTTACGGCCTCGCCACCGGGAACTATCCGAAGAGAAAACAGTCAATTTATCTAGTAAAATTTTAGTGTGGATTTGTAAAACAATCTCTTGTTCAGATTCAGTAATATATACACAGTCACTTTGCAGTGCAACCTCTCCAAAGCAACACCCTTCGAGAGTAACAAAACTATATGCTATTGTTGTTGAGAATTTGTTGCTCTACAGAGGTTAAATTAATAGTTGAATCGTGCAGTGGAAAAATCATGCTGTGTTTTAAGGGAGATTGTTGCGCTAAAGAGGGTTTCTCATCGACCAGATGAAATACAGTTTGAGTATATATGTAAAATCGGACTGAATATAAATGGTTGATATAATAAGGTTGTCTTAATAATGATCGGAGTGGTCGCTATGCCGGGGTTCATTGATCTTGGTTTACATATTATATCCATTTTGTAGGAAGCACGCTCGGATGTCGCGGGCTGTGCGCACATCGACCGACCCAGCCTGATAATGAACGAGCTTTTGATGCAAAAAACAAGTTCCTCTACTTTTGAAAGGTAAGGGGTGTACAATTAATTAAACAAACGTCAATTATGCCCTAATGTAAATAAGACCTCATAGGTGATCAAAACCTTAGCGGGTGTAGCTGTTACGTACGTTGTGCTGTGCACAGGACATTGAAATATTATCCATATATATATATATATATCTTTTATGGATAATATTCCAAGGTTCCGTGCACAGTGCTTTATAACAAAGTACCGGAAACATGTACAATACCGTCTCGATCCAGTTCGTTGACAGGAAAAGAATCAAGGTTGCCTTACTAGTTTATTATTTATTTACTTACTTATATTTTCTGAACTGTATTATATACAAAAAAAAGACACAGTGCAATACAGTGACTGTTAGTCACGTGATAGCCTCTACGTCGCACGTGTCTTCGGCGACTTACCCATGCAAGTTATCTCGTTAAATACATCTGATTTCCATCCACGACATATAATTATATATATTTAATGATTACGAATTATTTTTATTGAGACTTATACGATCTGTCTAGAATATTGTACTGATAAACTGGCATATGTTTAATAATGAATAACATATGTTGTAAATACACGCGTACAGGTAAATATACGGAGCCACCCGTAAATACACGAATGTTAGATGACTATATGCCTACATATTACTACAGTATAGACCTTTTTTGTTACTGTCTTCGTACAAACAATTTTCACCATTATTTATATAATACGGTGTTTTTTTTTAAATCTTCATATCTATAAAGAACTAATATCACGATTTACCAGGGCCGTAGGAGCTGGAGGGCCTGGACCCCAATATTTTCGGCTGTAATGGTAATAAAAGGCACGGTTACTTTGTGTATCCCAGGCCCCGCCTATTTTAGACGAAAAAGAACAATAAATAAAATAACACAAAGGGGCGCTTTCTTAGTGTATAATACGGGCCTCCCCTGTTTTTGACGAAAAACTAAAATACCACCACATGTCTTAAATTGCCTCTTACGGGCCTGCTTATCTAAGAAATATTCTATTATGAATATCACATTACTGGCTTAGTTTCGATTTTTTCAAATATATTACGTGATGCATATTACATATGTGCATTGGACAATCTGCATGGGGTCATTGTAATGTATCGGGGTTTAAATGACGATTTCCGAGAAAATAATTAGTAAGGGAAACAATCCAAGTATGACTGAATTATTTATGGCATCCAGGGTTTCGTCCCTTGAATGTACATGTAGTCAATTTCCGTCAAATGGGCTATGTTTACTTTTTTTGCGTGGAATCAAAGCTAATTACCAAATTCTCGTGCATACTTGTTTGGTATAACGTGACATGTTCAGAGGCTTATATTTCACAGATAATGCATGCCAGTATTTGAGGCAGGTACCGTGATTGTTTTCTTAGTTCTATAAGGTTTCTATTAACCAAAGATTCCATATGTTTCAATGGGTTAAACCAGTTTCGAACGGTCTTTCAGTTACATACGACGGCCGGATCACCCATACTGATTTATAGGACTATACACTAATCACTACTCAAAATTTGATAGGTATGACCTGGCACGAACGGGATTCGAACATGGTAACCCGAGTTACGAGTCCAGCGTGCTTACCTCTGGGCCACAACCACGGCCATATCCAATGTTTCTACTCTAATAATACAGAAATGAAATTTGGATACTTAATAAGGGAAGTAACTCGTAAAGTCTCAAAACTGGTAAATATCCGATTGTCTCCCTTTAAACACCAAAATTGTACAGAGTACTTTTTACAGAGTACTGAGTTCCAGAATTATTCTATTCAAACCGATAAGTCACTTAAAAAATAACTCCCATAAGATTTATATGGATATACAATGTATAACAAGCTTGAAGATGTTGTCTATCAGAAAACATTTTTCTTGTGATGTTCTGTCTTTTTTGCGCAGTTCCCATTTTCCAACGGTTTAAAGAATTTCTACGGTTTATCATGCAACTTTATCGTAAAACAACGTATGCCATATAATTCTCCATGGATATATGACACTTGTTGTTGACTAATTATATCATGTCGATCCGTTTACAAAACTCAAAAGTATCTTCACGTATCTAAAAGTTTTATCACGCATCAATTGTGCTCTATTTGTCTAAATTTCATTTTTGAACAAATAGCCAACCACTTTAATTCATTATTCATACAACTAAATATTTACTTAGAGCATTTTGTTATTTGAAATCGTATTGTCAATATCATTTTCTATATTTGTACATAATCGCTTGCATTAATTTTCTATTTATCGCGTATTATCAAACACACCACGACAAACGCGGCGGACTCTCGCGCTGTTAGTGACAGATCGTCGCTTTATACATGAGCAGGTGTGAATAATATTCATGTAACGGACTGCCTGAAGCCGCGCCGATGAAATCAATGCCTCACTGTTTCTAATTCCAGCAATATTCCTAAGCCGATAACAAAAATACTTTTCCCCGACTGTAGGTCGCGTATTTCGACGACTAAGCCGCCTGGTCACGTGCAACATCGAACTACGGTCTTCCCGATGATTAAAACTTCGTGTTGGCTTCGGAAAGCGGAAAAATAAAACCGACAATTATTTCGAGTTCAAATTTATACAGTAGAATTATTAATTTGCTGGAAAATCATTCTGTCCTTCTTTCCCCGAGCGGAAATTACTCGCCTTCGGATATACTACGAAATACTACTTAAAATGAAAGATTAAGATGTTTTAATGATTTGTGTCACGACATAAAAAATCTCAAGCATTTCTCAAGGAAGAAGTGTCGCCATCAAAAACCATAAATACATCTTAAGATTTAAGATGGCAATATTTTCTCACTCTTTTTATCGTCTTACAAAGCGTGGTTAGTGTAATAATTCACTGGAGCTCATAATTCCTCGATTTCAAATGAGCCACCGAACAAGAAAACAAAGAAAATACTGCGACATATTGGGGGATAAGAATCGGTCCCCCTCCAACAATTTACATAACAATTCTGTGCACGCACAGGTGTTTGCTGATATTGTGATAGTTGGGTTTTATACTAAATGTATTGCCGTGATATTTCAGGATAATTAGCAATCAATGACGTTGACATTCAGTTCTGTTACTGACAGTTCCATACTTTAGTATGTTATTTAGACATCCTGTTTGGGCATTTAATTGGTATTGATTTTTACGCGTAATAACCGTGAATGTCCGTGTTCATTGTATGACATTTCCCTGTTTAGTTGAATAATAACTTCCTAATGCGTATACTGCATTACAATGAAATAAAACTAAGCGACTTTTCACATAACGACTTGCCTTTAAAAGATTAACAATTGAACCGGTAAATAAGAACGCATTTAAGGCGCCATTTACGCACATAAGTGTTTTGTTACGGTTAAACTGACTATCATAAGAGATAAAACACATGAAGTCGGAAACGCCAACAATTGGACACTTATACACACAAAGGGACGTACAAAATAAATGGCTGGAGAGAATAATTTTTTAATAAAATTCTTTCCAACCGTATTTCAGTAATTACTTGGCGGCAGATATCTTGGAGTCTGAACCAGTTTCTATATTGTTAACTTCATGGTTATATGTCAAATTGTGGACTTAAAACAATACAACATATACATATATGAAACAATACAACATATACATATATGAAACAATACAACACATACATATATGAAACAATACAACACATACATACATGAAACAATATAACATATACATATATAAAACAATACAACACATACATATATGAAACAATATAACATATACATATATGAAACAATATAACATATACATATATGAAACAATACAACACATACATATATGAAACAATACAACATATACATATATGAAACAACAATACAACACATACATATATGAAACAATATAACATATACATATATGAAACAATACAACATATACATATATAAAACAATATAACATATACGTATATGAAACAATACAACATATACATATATGAAACAATACAACCCATACATATATGAAACAATATAACATATATGAAGCAATACATCACATACATATATGAAACAATATAACATATACATATATGAAACAATATAACATATATGAAGCAATACATCACATACATATATGAAACAATATAACATTACATACATGAAGCAATACATCACATACATATATGAAACAATACATCACATACATATATGAAACAATATAACATATACATTTATGAAACAATATAACATTACATACATGAAGCAATACATCACATACATATACGAAACAATACATCACATACATATATGAAACAATACATCACATACATATCTGAAACAACACAACACAAACATATATGAAACAATATAGCATATACATACATGAAACCATACACACATACATATATAAAACAACACATCAATACATATATGAAACAACACAACACATACATATATGAAACAATACAACATATACATATATGAAACAACACAACACATACATATATGAAACAGCACAACACATACATACATGAAACAACACAACACATACATATATGAAACAACACAACACAGTCATATATGGAATAACAGAACAGACATACTTAAATCATAAGTTGGTGGCTAGCAAATAAAAAACTCTCTGAGAGCATCGCACTACATGCACTAATAATAGCAGTGCGTACCAGACAATGCACGGTTGGGTGTGCACAGTGTTGAACACGTATCGATGCATTATTCAACAACTTCTTCAGGTGTTTTATCTTAATTACTTGATTTACATTCTCTCAATAAACGTTTTTCAATCCGCCAGTCGTCTGCTGCCGATGACTATCAGTGTGTGCGGATTGTTTACCGTCAATTAAAGTGATTCATAAATCATATCTGGAACGGACGACAGCTCGTCGTGATATTGAGAATCGGAGAATCAATGGCGGGAAAGATATCGCAGAACAGACGACATTTTTCCACATAATCAAGCGTCTGAGATACTGAATATATGGGATGAGAGTAATCGTCCCAAGCGTCGATGTAAACTGTCATCTTGTTAGCTTTCAAATAGGGTCCAAGTCGTCCGGACTGTATCGGAACTATAAATTGTAGAAAATAAGACTATTACAGTGGAAATAAGATCATCAACAACCACTCCCCGAAAATCTAATGATGTACATGTACGTATTTATTACAATTTTACAAAATACGATTGTTTACGATATACTCGGATGTGAGCAAAGACAAACGTTTGAGTTACTTTAGAACGGTGCGTATTTTCCAAAAAATGAGACTAGTCATGAGATATTTTGCCATGTACCCTTTCTTTGCTTGAATACCGCGAACTTTAGCCAGGCACCAGCTGTAATACGACCAGAAACCGATCTTTAACCCGCCGACGACTCTTCCATGGATTTAATCGCAATGTTATCGTACATGGTATTTGAACTTGGAACCTCCCGTGGTCAAGGCCAGTGTCTTAAACACTTTTTTGTTTGATTTAAAGTAATACTAAAGTTTCTAATACGTGAGAAGATGTGGAAATTAATGTACCCGATGCGAGGCTCGAACCTGCAGCCTCCTGCTTGCCAGTCAGATGCTCTAGTAACTGATGCTATTACAGCCATGCAATGTATAAAATATACATGAATATACCAAACTGCAACATTACCTTGATTTTGCGTCATTGTTCTAATTTATTGCATATGCAATTCATTTTGGAGATAAAATCCTATTTAATAAGTGAGTATATGTACGTATCATGAAAACATTCACACCGCTTAGATGCTATTTTTAGATACGAATGTCATGAGATATATACATGTACATATTTGTACAAATGAACTTTATTGCTGATAAGCCCATAGCATCTTAATTAATACCGAGCATATTAACCTAGCTAGTTTTGATCACCAATCATTTGTTTTGTCGTACATTAAGAAAATTCCAACAACAATTCCTGTACAATTACATTTCCCTTTTTCGAAAATGTCACTTTCATCGAACACAGAGAAAGATTTTCCCAGCAATATGTTCGTTAGGCTTCACTTGAAATCTATTGGGTCTGATATCAATACTTGTCACCTGTTTGGTTTCAGATACAATAACGTATTATTATAGCGTTCACCATGGTTCCCTCTGACAGCGAGATACAGTGATTACATCCCATATGAGGTTACGTAGTAACAGTAGGTTAGATTACACTAAAATACAGACACCATGGTCAGCCGTAAATTCCATCGAAAGTTACCAGATAATTGACAAATTTAGTTTCCGCCGCCCTGAAGTAGAACGCGGTTATACATGTAAACTGTAATACATGGTTCCTGAGGCCCGTGTATAAATACTTGGTCATATCGTTATCCATATTTCACTACATACCTAAAATTGGATAAAGACACGTTAGGCTGTAATTATACTAATTTTTACGGGTACATAATTTGGTACAGAGACCGAGCACAAGTTTTTAATCTACGGCTCAATAGATTTGGTCGAACTCGCTAAAAATGTTCTGAGCTGGGCAATTTTGAATGAATAGCTTGTTACTACATGACTAGCCAGGCTATAATTTCGTTTCAGTGCATGGATTGAACGCCGTTTTTTTAAACAAAATTTCAGTTATATTCGATGGCGAGTTCACCTAAGTTTTCCTAGACTGCATTCTATCCCCTTCCACAAGGAGTTGGCAACTTCTCCAAGTATGCGCACTAACCAATGTATCACGGTCGCGGCATTGGCTAGGCTCAACAATAAGTCCCATTAGTTGGACTTATTAATCGTTTATATACGATACACCATCATTTCTTTAATAAACGGTAAAATACAGACATTCTCAAATCAATGTCTAAGATCCATAAAAATGAATTTAACCGGACCGCTTTCTGACGCTCGTGTTGTCAGTTTGTTTAACGCTGTGCAAGATTTGCGTTTTTAACAATACCGTTTATAAATAATTTTTCTAAACATACTGTTTACTATAAATATGTTGAATGTTAATAATCAAAAACAGCCTAAAGACAAACATGACTGATTGTGACTATCGATTCATGATTTTCCACTCTGTTTTAAATCCTGGATTCATAAAATAGTTCTACATAATACTGATGATTACATGCACAGAAATCATGATTACGTTAAATGTTAATAAACTAGAATAGTACTTCAGGCGATGACATAAATATCCTCCACAAATATCACATTGTTTGAAATCATTCAACTTTGTCGAGTGTTATCTTCTGCTAAACTACAGCAACACCTCGATATTACAGCCACACGTGTGACCAAAAACTACCGAAGTGGTCTTTTAATCAGTTGTAATGTAACTTCGGTCCTAAATATGGTCATTATCAAATAATGTCGGTGTGCGGTTTATTTATTCATTTGTGATAACAAATTTTAAGTTATATACGATGGTCGATTTACCAAATCAGTTTTCTCTTCCACATGTGGACAATGTCAGTTCCTAGCTGAAGATTAAGATAATACTGGTTCGAAATTCGTCCTAGAAAATTTGTATTTGAATCGGCCACCGTATATAACTGACAAAAATGTTGAAAAAACGACGTTGAATCCAAATAAATAATAATCATCACAAGCACCACATTAAAAAAGGGGACATTACATCATTTTGTAGACCTGGTCTTTTATTAGATCACCATAATGGTGCCACAAAATCACTGATGTAAATATTTTCATCTTATCTGCATATAAGTAAGATTTACGGTAAAACCTCAATTAGCAATCACCTTGATATCATGTCCACCTCAATATTCTATAATTTAATTACGAGACCACCTCAATATTCTGACCATGGTTTTTGGTCCCAAAGGTACTTAAACATCCTTTTAACGTTTTCCTGAGTCTAAAATACGCACCGTTTCTACGGGAAACAAATATAACAATATGGCAATGATTAATTAAAAATACCATCAAATTGGGTATGTATCAAACTATAGAAATGTTTAATAATGAATGCAATCCTCCAAAAGCTGACCTAATAATAGCTTTTTGTAAAGGCTTTCGTATAAAATGAGAAGAAATGTGTTGACGACGCTACGATGCAAACATGCTGACCAATATAAGTCACAGAATATAATTCTACTGAATGTACCAATTTTTGTTAATCTGTCATTTTTCTTCTGGTCTCTGTATGTTTTATTGTTGTGCTTGTAACAGTGTCAATTCAAAGTCGAACATGTGAACTAAGACTAACAAATAAGATGATAACTAATATGGCCTTAATTGAAAGTTGAACAATATTGAAAGTTGGCCTCTGTATTGAAAGTTGGCCTTCATTGAAATTTGTTCTTTATTGAAAATTGGCCATTACTGAAAGTTGGTCATTTTTAAAATTGGTCTTTATCGAAAGTTGGCCTTTATTGAAAATCGACCTTTATTGAAAGTTGGTCTGTATTGAAAGTTGGTACATTTGTATACATTGAAAGTTGGTCTGTATGAAATTTGGTATTTATTGAGAGTTGGTATTTATTGAAAGTAAGTCTTTATTGAAAGTTGGTATTTATTGAGATTTGGTCTTTATTGAAAATTGTTCTTTATTGAAAGTTTGTCTATATAATCAAAGCTTGTTTTATTGAAAGTTTGTATCCAAAGCTGTTTATTTGATTGAAAACGTGTTTTTGTTGCGGTAGCTCAATTGGTTAAGTGGCTCAACATCTAACTCCTAAGCTCCGCCGCCGATAGGTTCCGGTATAATCCTCACTCGGCCAATAAAATGTATATCTGTTCGATATGTTCAATACATATATTATACAGAGTGGTCGTTGTTCACATGAGGTTGTTATAACACACGTGTGACTGTATTTTTATTGTAATTTCATGCATCCTATTAACTCTGTATTTAACACGCACCACAAGTGTCTATGTGGGAGAACCCGTATTTTAAACATATATGTACGTAGTATTCATCAGTGTCTCAAATTAATTGTGAATGTTATTAAACTGTATTTATTACAGATTTATCAAATCGTAAAAATGGTATTTTCCATTTTTACGATTTTGATAAATTAGTAATAAATACGATTTAGTTCAACCAGTCTTGAGAAGTCGACGGTAACAAATTGAACTTGAATAATAAGAATGATATATTATTATTAAAAATATTCACAATGATATCAAATTTAGAAGTGTCAGTGTTCATTATCAACATTAGGTCCGCTCATGCATCAGCTCAAAAGCGTCTGATTGCTTTAGAAATAACTCAACATACCAAATATAACCGTTAAATGCGAAGTGATAGACAGTCGGGCCCAACAAGTACCGTTATTTTCAGTTCTGTACCGAAAAGGGAACAAAGGCTCCCCGAATACACGCTGTTACAATTATAAGAATTTATCAAACCGAGCGTACAACAACCCATTCAGCTTTAATCTTGAAGAAAATGTTATTCCTATTTTTGTCGACCACATGACAAGAATGCCGGTAATTTGGTAATTATTGTCATTGAACGGAGGCAAATATCCGAAAATAAATCACCAAATAAAGGGACTCCGTCGCTATGTAGCGGTACTTTCCCGATCGAAAGGTGATCGTTTGATTCCGCCAGGTGCTTTCAATCATCGAAAAGATCAGAGGAACACCGAATGTCGCGTTAGTTTTCGGCAGATTATTTAAACGTTGATAAAAGTATTGATATTGGAAAGCAGCAGATGGCGTATTTGGTACCTGGTAATTTTTATGCCCGACGATCAGTATTGTACATCATTCAATGGAAGCCCCGAACAAAAGAATTAACGGCATGTGTTATACGGGCACAGCCTGTCGACTGCTAAACTGAATTAAATTGAACCCTTTGTTTTCTGTATTTACAATTCTTTGCGAAAGTCGTGTCTCTGGTTACCTAGGGATGTGAAAACAGTTATAACGACAGATGTGAATTTTGAAGTTTTTGAAGTTTGTCAACCCCCGAAAATTGTGGTTTAATAATAGCAAGTTAACGGTAAAAGCGCGCGAGCGGAACATTTGGTTAAGATTGTTCAACGCTCGGCCGAGGTGGCATATTTTTTGAACGATTAATTAAAATTGAATAAATTTCTTTACAAATTAAGATTAAAAACGTACTAAGAATGGGACTTTATCCTTTATTAAAATAAATCATCAACATATACAATCATGCAAAAAATGTTAATATAATATGATACAATAGTAAAAATATGATAAAAGGCATATTGTGAGTATTTAAGAAATAAAGGAATCTGTATGAAAAATACCATATAAATGTCGAACTTAAAATTTTGATTTTTCTTTGCATTAAGAAAATGGAACAACCAGGTCGAAACTGAAAATAAAATGGATGAAATGGTAGATTCCCTGATTTCTCGTGAAAAATTCTTTCGCATGAAACTTCGATGTGAAAACTTTTGGGAAAATCGAAAAACAGAAAAAATGATGTAAAAAATGGGGCCAAAATATTGATTGATTTAATGAATAAGTGTTATTTTTTAATATTTTTTTCTTTTTAGAATTATAGATAAGGCTTTGTTTTCACATCGATATTTCGACTAGTTTGATCACATATTGTAAGAATCAATATTTGTATTTATAAAGAGAGAAAGTATCTGAACTATGTATGAGATAAATCGACTTAAATTGAAAAATATATAATAAAGCGGACTATGGACGTATATTCAATAACTGTCAATAAAATATCATATTTTCAATTAGCATAAATACTTCAGCACAGGCATTTAATCCCAGTGACCGATCACTCAGCTCCTTTAATCAATTCAATAACTATTATAATTATGTAAAAATAGAATCTGTAATATATCGCACTGATGATATTGAAATAATAAAAATAAAATAACAAATAATTGTAAAAATTAGAACTAGACTTACACTGAATTGCACATGATTAAATATAATATAAATAAATAATTTACATAATTATGATATTGCACGAATTCGTTATTGCACGGATATTATTGCACAAAACGGATATTATTGCACTAATCTTATATTGCATGATGTTATTGCACAGATGATATTGCACATTATGTTATTGCACGAATGTTATTGCACGAAAGTTATTGCACATAATTATTGCACATTATGCTATTGCACGGATGTAATTGCACGACATTATTGCACATGGTATGATGGAATTCTATTGCACTGAATAAGATAATGACTAGCAAAATAAATTAAATTATAACAAATCTAATAACATATTATAATGGATTTCATCATCTACTGAAAAGACACATAGTATGAAATATATTGCACAGAATCCTATTTCACTAATGATTGCACTTTAAGTGAATAAAATAATAAAATAAATAACAAAAATATTGAGAGACTAATAATAAAAATCTCAGTGATAATAAATTAAGCCAACAAAATAATAAAACTCGATTCAAAGGGACTAGGTCTTAAACAAATATATGCATATGATATAATGGTTATGCACATTTTTAAAATAGATCGATCACATAAGATAAAAAAAATACTTAAAACCTCGTGATATCTCGTCCTGGACGTGAACGAAGGCACTATTCATCACATTAGTTCAGTTCAGTTCTCGTTTGTCTCTCGGCATCAATTCAAATACTTTCTAGGCATGCAGACCGTCTCACAATGGACATATATCACAACATACATTTTAGTAGTCAACGTAAACTAAAGGCACAACCGATCGTTCTATTTCCCTCAGCAATTTACAAGGCACACTTTCCTAATATGTAAAAAAATAATTGTCTAGTATCGAGTTTTTCGTCACTTCCGGCTCGTGTGACATTCTCAGCACGTGCGATTCACCGGAATCTGTAGCAGAATAACTTGTCTATTTTCTGACGGGTGACATTTGTTAATATGTCTGGTGAGTCCTGGAGAGCTACAGAAACTGCTGTCACAGTATTTGCAATGGTAAGTGTCATTTCCATGTTGGCGCACATGTTTTTCTAAAACAATCTTATTCGGAAATGACGTCATACACAACGTACACGTGAGTTCCTTCCCAGCAGTATGCGTCATCTCATGCTTTGCACGTGCATTGTCGTTCGGATACACTTTGCTGCAATATTGACAGACGAAGATGGCGTCGCTGACATGTGTTTGCTGATGTTTTCGCAAATAAGCCTGTCGTCGAAATCTTTTGTTGCAAGTCTCGCACACATACTGGCCTTCGTCAGACGGTGTGAGAGAAGTTTTTGATTTCAACTCGATTTGATGGTCTGTCTGAAGTGGAAGTATTTTTGATGGTTCGGTGGATTTCTTGTTCGCCATCGGTCTCGGTTTATGCCATCTCCGATGGGACGCTAAGTTAGCTGGACAGTTGAATACTTTGTCACATTCCGGGCAGCGATATTCGATGTTAATAATCATAGAACATCTATGTTGCGCAAGTTGGAAGGCATCAGAAAACATTTCCTTACACAGACGACACAGATAATCACCAATGCGATTCTCAATTTTAGCTATTTCTGCCTTAGCCTCCGGTGTCACCTCAACACAATTAAATTTACTGTCAATATCGCCACAAACTATTCTAGCGCCATCTTCATCGTTTGTAAGTTTTCGAATTATTGTCCCAGAAACTGGCGATGAGTTATCTTCGTCGAAATTAATTTTTCGGGCTGCCTTTGGTTTTTTAGTTGTCTTTAACTTATGTTCAATGTTCTCACTATTCCCTCGTCTTTTATTTGGACTTATTGGTGTCGGTTTCTCATTTCCACCAACATTTGGTTCTATAATGATGTTCTTCACTGGAGTGGTAGAATAATCGACTGGTTGTAGATTGTCGTCTTCGTCTGTTTTTGGCGTAGTTATTTTGAGATCTAACGGTGCTTCATTACAAACAGTGAGTCGATCGAATGTTGAATAATACAGCGGCGATGGATAATTGCCGGTACTTACAGTCAGGGGTGACGAAATTGGAGATCTGGCGCTTATGAATTCCGTACTTTGTCCGTAACGTTCCCGAAAACTGGCGAAAATTGGCGAAGCTGAATAGCCAGAATCTGGAGATCCGAAATTAGTATACACGTGTTCTTGGTCCGAGCCACTTTCGCTTCTGTCGTCGTCCGAAAAGTGACGATTTCTATGCGAAAAGGTCCCAGCATGCTTTGTCCTTTTCACAAGAAATCCCTTTGGCATTTTGCTCATTCGTGACGAAACTTCAAAGTTCCTGAGTTAAAACACTAAGGCACTCTGCGGTGATATTCCGAACTTCTGTCAGTGTGACGCTATTAACAAGCCTGCGAAAATATACGAAAATTGTAGCGCTGCTGTCGGGATTTGGTCTTTTTGGATTTAGCCTCTTCGACAAATGTGATTCTGCTACATTCCTTTGTCCTTTCTTCAGATTAACTTCGCATAGCACCACACTGGACTAATTACATTTCGCTAACAACCAAATCCGGCGAAAAATTCAAAAACTTCCATATTTATACGGCTCAGCTTCTGTATCCACGAAACTCCACCCATCCCGAGATAGTCCCGCCCCTGTCGCGTGCAAGCTGTCACAGCGATGTTAAGGTATGGCGGCGAATCAGTTCGAAGCTATTTTCATGTTTACATTCACTTATCTGCTTGCGGTAATATGAGTCGCCAGGCTGTCGAAAAAAGTCGATATTATATTTGTACATCTTTTCAATAGCGAAGTATGACTTTGTTTATCTAGATATAACATTGCTGAAGCCCGCTTTTCCTTCAATTGTTTTGACTTCATTTTATAAGTCTTATCATTTCTGTACCGAGCTATACAGTCTATTGACAAGAGGAAAACAAACATTGTTCTTGGAAGGTGTAATTAAATTGTATCAAGACATTTCACAATTATAGATTAACAGAATACAGGTGCATACTTAGAAGAAAGAAACCTAGCCGGATCCTAATGCGTGTGATAAAAATGTATATTTAATATCGTGAGTAAATTGCAATGAACCGCTCAGCTGAATATTACGATACACTAATTTGAAAATCTATCATATGAAAATTAATGAATTAATTAATTTGCATGGTAACATCATTAAAAGCGTTCACGCGCGCGTCTCGGCAAGTAATGCATATTTACGTTAATGTTCATTGCTAGGAAACGGTTGCTCGGCGTCTCAAATGATACTGTCGAAGAAATAGAAAATGGTGACGAAGATTAATTTCGATTACTTCACGTTCAATTCAACTGTAAAGAAATGCCTTATCTAGGTATGACGGAATTTTCCGGAATTAACGGAATACATTTGTTTTAACAGATCTATACTATTAAAATCCGTTATCCGGTCGTCTCCGTCCCTGTTTCCGATGTTGCGGAATTTTTGCGATGACGCACAGTGAATTTATTTTCAGCTCTTTGTTAAATGCTGATAAGAGAGAATAATTGTCGATATATATGATAGATGGCTTCATATCTTTACATCTTTATGGTAAAACCTCAATATCATTCAATATTCCTCGAGCACCACTCAACATAATGATACCTGTTTATCGATAAATTTGCAACGTATACAAGGGGTTTAATTAGTACTATTACAGAGGTATGGAGGTATAAAATCGACCTACGTGGTACTTAGACCCTCTTTCCCCCTAAAGGAATTACTTCATTTTCATGGTATGTTGAATAACAAGAACCATTTTGTTTCTACTCGTTATGAATATGTTAATTAAAATATAACAAAATTTATTTTGCTATTAAAATACTTTTTTATGTTTCGTATACCTTATAATATGTTACTATAATATGTTCTTTTATTCTTATTTATTAAAAATTATAATTATTAAATTTAAGCTATATGTGATATTCAAAAGTACAGTTTGATAAAGAGGGGTGTTATGAATATTCATAGCTACATTCTCATACACTCCTATGTGATTCGCTATTGATCAATTTTACAAACTACTAACTTCAGCGAGACTGGCGCGCGCCTAATTTGCATACAGCTGTTAACTGTAACGTTGTATAGTCAAGTAGAATTCGTGTCCGACCAATCAGTAAAAACTATCGATAGATTTATCATTCGTGTTTCTAACTACAACAAAAATCTGCTGTTTTTTACGGTTACCTAGGAAACAAACGGTGTACTCAATAACTTTCAATTTTGGCCACATTTTAATGAGCGTCATTTTAATATGATATGCAAATTAGCATGGACATATTAAAAACTCATTAAATAATATGCGCTTCGTACTGAGACGCCTCACAAATCAAGTTCTTTATCTAGTTTCTCCAATAATATTGATCACTTTTATAAATATAAATTTATTTCGTGGCAACTGCATGCCAGAAAATTAAAAGCGGTCTTTTTGTAAGAGCATATTCTTAATTATAAATACGGCATAAAAATGTTTGTTTCTGGCTATATGTAATGTTTGTAGGTAGAAGGTTTTATTTTGTTCTTGAAAGGTACGGAATGGTAAAAAGTAAGAAAGTAACTGTACCGTCTCTCGGAACTAATAAATAGTCTTGGGTCGCGGGGAAAATAGGATAGATTGATTAACCAGAAACAAACATTTTTTACGCCTTATAAATAATTATTTCCACTTGAATGAATAATTATTTTATTTCTCCGTTTGTTTATTTTGTTGTTGATAATTAAACAAATATTTTTTTACTTGAATTATGAATAAATGATTCATGCCAATGTTTATATGGTCCGATTGATTAAAAATATAAAAAAACAAGTCTTTTTGTTCTGTCCGGAATATTGATATAATTATGCAAGTACTGAACTGCAGAATATTATTTGATGTATTGCAATGTGCTTCGCGTAAAATTATTGACTCTGTATCATTAAATGAAACGTTAAATGTGGGACATCAAAGGGAAATTAACGGATAGCGCGCTTAACGACAGCTTAGCTTCAGTTTTTTGTTTACTCAATATGGTGCAGTCCTTGGTGCGCAATAATTTTAATTCCCTTTATTGTACATTGACAAATAGATTTAAATAAAATAGAAATTCTTTTATGACTGTAACAGTTGTAGCGCCTAAGAGCATCGGTGTGGGATATTTTCATCTAAGCGTATTTTCGTCTAAAACTGCAGCTTTTAATTAGTAGGCAAATACAAATATCTGCAATTAGTAATATGGTAACTTTGTGAACGAACATTTTTTGACTGATATTTGTCTGTATCTAATGTATTGAGAAATTTTGTATTTTTATATTACCGCTCGCTTCGTGGAATTAAAGCACTGAAAGCGGTCGATTTTGTGTTTAATAAACACATGTACTTTGATTCTAGCTTCTAAACTCGTTGAAATCATTTGCTTAGGGACATTTTTCTTAACAATTTGTTTCAATTTTATTCTGCTTTTAGTTTACATGATTTTTTAAATATTTTCTCTGCTATTTTGCGATTTATAGGTACATTGTGTTATTTCCAAATTCGCGAAGCGCCGACTTTGAAGTGTGTGTAGGTATTTCAGACTATATGAGTATAATTATGTTACAAAAGTTAAGTTACAAAATTATAATTTAATTAATTATTACGAGGGTCGTTCATAAAGATTCCAGACTGGACCGATAACTTGAAAAAATGAATTATAGAATATAAATAGTTAGCACATATACATTTTTGAACATTACCCAGTTTGTTCAATGTTTTGAATAAAACTCTCAGTACAGAGGTTTTAGAAGTGCTTAAATCTTGTTATGCATTCAAACGCGTTTCATCATAACGATATGTAAAATAATACTAGTATATCGTGTACATGTATATAGATAGCGTACCTCCCATGCAAAAACACTTCAAAATTGATTGTCGCTTTTGTCCAGCAATACGATATTCTTTTTCTGTATGCCAATTTTAATAATGCATTTAATATACGATATGAATAACCCGCGTACAATTTATCAGATGTTACAATAACGTCAGCGGTTTAAAAATGTTTTCCCTCTTTAATTCCACGGCGTCAACAGCCTGTTTGCGGGAACACATTGACCAGCAACTTGTAAAATACATTGATCGCATGTCATGTATATGTAAATCTACGACATTAAAATTCCTTTATCAATTAATTGCTTCGAGCATTGCATTTCATATCAAGCGGTTCGTTTTTTTAAAAACACGTGTTTTTTTTTATCGGAACAAATCACCTGCCTATTATATGTGTCGTCGTATTAAAAACACATCGTGACAATCACTCTATCAAAACTATCACGTCATAAATGACATGTGATATGACTGTTTGAAACGGATGATATGTATATTGATACTAATTGTGTGGATAGATAACAAGCTGCGGGTTCATGCTGGCATCGCTCACCTGGTGTCACCATTTCGTGGTGAAACATATTGCACTCTTCTGTTCTGTTGTAATTTAAGATCCAAACTAGTTATAGATCGGTGAAGTGTGTAAGTATGATGGTTTCATTTAGACAAACCCCATATTTGAATGAGAACGACTTAATTTGTGATTTGAGCTTACTTCATATGTATCTATTTTGATCTACGTTTTTGTCTGCTATTAGTAAATTTGAGATTGTTCGCGGAACTTATTCTTGTCTTCTTTATTCAACATTTGAATCTTGAAATATTGAACTTGAGATCATATGTTAATCTCAATTTCAACTATGTACTCACACAATCAAGATTGCAAACGAAATCTAAACCAGGACAGCGCTCATGTCATGTCACTGTGAATGACAATTACTGCAAATTTAACATTTAACAAGATTGTATTATGGCATTCAAATGATAAGATGGTATTTTCAAAAGCTGCTTAAAGTGCTTTCCCAACTATTGAACGATGATGAATACTTTAACTTTCGTCTCAGTTTATTTTTTATTTTTTTCTCGAGGTCAGTAATAGCTTGTCTGGATGGATATACATTGTACAATGTAACTCAACTTTTGATCACTAGTTAAATACTTTTGACGACTAACATCTGACTTAGATATAAGTGAACATGCATCTAAATATTAGCTGCAGATCTCAATCGATATAAAATGTTCTCTGAATCAAAGTACTGAAAGTAATCATGGAAACAAAACTTCCATAGAGCTACACTGCAGCATGGAACGGGAACTATAGTTTAACATTTGCATGGCGAATGTAGAAAAACGTAGTACTTTGGTCCGCATCAAAATTCATGCGCGCTGAGCATGTGGCGGCCATGGAAAGCTGAATTATCGTTCAATTTCCCAAAACAAGTCACGGACTTCTCTTTAATCAATTTGGAGCTAAGCCGATGTTTGTTGAAGCTATTAGATCCTTGTTTACAAAATGATCGAACTCGACTTGCGTTTACCGAGAAGTGAAAACTTTATATCAATCATTTAATATGTTCAATTTTCGGTCTGAGATTTTTTGTTCTCCGGTTGCAGATAATTTGAAATCTATTTCAGCGATCATAGTGGATAATTAATTTCTGTTTTTTTTCTAGCTTAGTCATACTTCAATCCGTTTACAGTATGGTTATACCCAAACGGGCTCATGTTTGCATCGATAATGAAACATTACGCAATATGAGTCGAGGAAAATCTGGAATGAAAATAACATTTGAAGCTTCGTAAAGCTTACACTTTCGCCCATTTTAAATTGTATTGCAGTTTTAATGAACAGTTTGGCTTTTAGAAGAAAAAAAACATGTTTGATTGGTGTTCAACCTGAGTGAATACAGTTGAGTCCGCATTAAAACGACCACTCAAAAGATCCAACACAAGATTAGGCTGACCCCCTACGTCTATCAGTACATAGTCCATTGGTGCGCTGCAGCATGGAACGGGAACCAGTTTACTGACTGACTGAAATAGATCGAAACGGACCAAGACGAAATGGAGCGGAAATGAACGGAGTGCGGTGAACCGGCACGAATTGTACGAAATGGAACGGAATAGATTGCGCTTATTAATTGTTCTTGGTTATATTGTTCCTATAATAAGCATTTATTGTTAGTACAGACGCATCCTTATTTATTATTTATTTATGGGATATCGTAGCATAGACTACGCGAAAATTGTTAGGTTTCTATACCTGGCTGAATAAAAAAGATTTGAACTGGCTAAAGTTGGTTTCGTAACTATAATCGTACGCATCTTCGGTAAACATGTATTCGTCATTCTCCATAGACTAAACGATATACAGTCAAAGTTTTTCAAGTTCCATTTTCAAGTTTATTTAGGTAAGTAAATAAAGGCCTCCCTGGTCCAAAATACATAATACAGAACATATGATATGGAACAAAACATGACTCGAGTTGTATCAATAATACAAAACATATAAATACAATATAATACATTATTACTTTGGCAATAAATGATGCTATTTTACGGGTGATAGTTCAGTCTGTTGAATTGAACAAAATAAAAAGTTCAAAATTTCTGTCGAAAGTATATACCAATTGAATAAGTATTTATCTCGAAAATTGTTGAATCTACTCCAGTCAAAGCTTTACATTGAACAACTTACAGCGAATTAAAACGCAACCATTTTGTGTTGGTGATGTTCTGGGTAGACACGTTGTATGACATTTAAAATTGTGGGTATGGGATATTACCATACATGGACAATTAATAAATCTTTGTTAGATTCCTACTAATAACAGACTCGGGCATTCTGTGCCGCTGGCAGGCGTTTAAACGTCCATACAATGAAGTTGAATTTTCAGTAAATCCTCGAAATAAAAACATGTTTGGAACCAAAATAGCTCAGAACGATCACGTGACTCGACGCGATCTTGCTACCAATACTAAGTGGCTATACTAAAGAAACTCAGAAAAAAGCCTCAAAGTTGTACAACTTGAGAACGGTCTCCATGCTCAAATCTCAATCTCATTCACTGAGTAGTTCATATGTAAAATATAGCATGGTTATGAAGAAGAAAAGCAGAAAAAAGTCTCAACGTTATGTAACTTGAGAACAGACTCAAAGCTCAAATCTCAGTTTGTTAGAAAATATTCAGATCAATTATGCTGACAGAAAGTATATTATTGACAGAGTCATGTATTATTCATTTTTATCAAATAACACTGAAGGACACAATATGAGATTCGAGTTTGGAGATCGAACTCAAGTTTTATAATCTCGGATCCTGGCAGGTCCGAAAACACGTGATCTTTATAGTAATTAATGCGGTCTTTTTTTATCGAGGTTATCTTTTATTGAGTCTTTGCTGCAATCCGAAATCTTTTTTAGATTGTTTTCCCGTTGGGAGCTTGAGGGATACAGAAAATTTGCATTAAACACGTTGGAAAATTTTGAGATAATTTTCAAGTAGATGTAGCATACTCCAGTGATTCACATTTTAATAACTCATTAATATGCAGAAATAAAATTTCATCATATATGCCCATATTTGGAATAATTGACAATGATGATTCCGGATGATTTTTTGTTTTACTGGCGGGCACTGAGTCACTTGCATCTGGCGATAAAATATCATACCACGAAATAAGGAAACGTTTGATTCATCCGGTGATGTTCTACAGTCATCCTCTTAGACTCCTCTCTTTGTTTCGCGATGTCTATTGTTTTGCAGAAGATCAGTTGACGAAGGTTTGAAAAAAGCAAACATTTTCTATAATTTCAAAACGAGGCGCTTGCAAAATAGTCCGTTAGTTTTTTGTCTTTTAAAAGACGCGCACAGCAGATGGCTAGTTTTTGAAATGAATGTCGTCTGCTGAGAAATTTAACTCGCAATATGGCGGGTAGGATTTTCTGTTATTAATATTTAAATTTATGGCGAGATAATTTCTAATATTGGATTTAATGCGTAAAACTCGCTAATTGTGGTCGTATTCTAGTGGGTACGAATGATCTTAGCCCCATTGTATCCGTAGTTTAACCAGGCAGAAACGCGAAAAGTAATTATGTTCAATTATCTAAAAAGATACTAAAAATCAAAATGACGCAACTTCGCATCTCTGTATTCAGTGATATGTGAAATGGTGATTTTTAAAAAAAAACGAATGATTTACTTTCATCGAGATATCGTCTGCTCATAAAAATACAAAACAATAGAACAGATCTAGCAGAAATGCAGGACGAGCACCGAGCACGCTTTATTGCATTTTAAAAAAAATATGCACAATTTTAAAATATTACTATAAAGATTGATTTTGTTGCTCTTTGAAGATATAATCTCAGAGTTTTATTAGCTTGCACGGCGTAACAGTTGGCAATTTTATAGAAACAACAAACGTTTAATTATGATACATTCCTGTAATAACCTGGTCACGGAATGACAAGTTTCTCCTGATAACTTCATATTAATTTCATAAATACATCACGTAAACGCATCATATATAATGTAATAGCTTATAAGCTACAATAATGTATTTTAAGGACTAGACTCAAGGTTAGTGATTCATTCATTTCGACGTGTGAAAACTATTAATAAATCAACACAAGTTTTTTGTTTTTTTTATTAAGAATAAACATATTTGTTCATTTACTTCTTTATTTGATTAGTCAGGGGGGCTCCGTGGTCCAGACTTTGACTAATACTAGTAACTAAACACTATGGATCACCGCTGAGCCGCCCGGCTAGCTCAGTGGTTAGAGCGTTTGTCTGATGATCACAATGTCCGTGACAAATTTGACTGAAGATATTACCGCCTATGTTAAATTATTCTCCACCTTTAAATTTTGTGGGATAGCTTGGCTGAAGCTTACAGATAGAATGTGGTTAATACTGGTTAAGGCCTAAATGAAGTACAGGAAAGCTAGATAGGATAACTGCCCGTCACGATTTGACTGAAATAATGTTGAAAATAGCGTAAAACCCGATGAAACAAAAAAAAAAAAAAAAAAAAAAAAAAAACAATCATCGCTGCGAGTTCGAAACCTATCAGGAACCAGACATATTCCATATTTGCAGAAGCTGTCCAGTTAGCATACGCGGTAGGTTGTTGGTTCGATCCTGATGTACGCCTGACCAGGTATTTCTCCGCCGTTAAAGCTGACAAAGTCGCCAAAACTCTTATACGCCCTTGGGTGTTAGTGCCATGTTAACCCACCCGCTTACAAAAACAAATAAACAGCTCGAATTTACAGATATGTATAGATAAATATCTATACACGTAATCGCGCAGAAAACATCTTTAACGAAAAACTTGAATTTAAAACTACATGTATTATAATTATTTTCATCATACAATACAAATTTATCATGAAAATTAATAAATACAAATGTAATACTACATGTATATCATAAAAGCGACATTTAATAGGTTTTCCAGACTGATAAGTGCCTCCCTAAAACATCGTAATTAAATTCTTCATGCAATAACTTTTGTTTTATTTTCTTTATTTAAAGGCCACATGTCGCAAGGTATTTAAAGCTGCATAATATTTTTTTTCACCGCGTTGCTCGAGGCGACATCCCTGTGTTTAACATAAGATAAAGCTATTAACGCCTATTATGAAATATGTGTTTTAAATGAGAAGCACACTTTATTACAATACTCGCACGACAGCTGAAAGCAACATCACAAGAATAGACCTTCAACTTTTTTTTTGAAAACAAAACGACGAGAAAATATTTATCATTTTATGCTATTAATTAAACTCTTAATAATTATAATATTCTGAATTCATGTTATGTAACGCTAGCGTCGCAAGAGTAGTTGTAAAGTCATAAAAACAGAAGTTGCATTACCCGGTCCTAAATCCGGTACGGTACGGAATTTATACTAAACGCGCATATGACTTATTCCCGCCTTATTCTGTTCCGTTAATTGTGTTCCCGTTATGACTGACCGTAATTAGGGGGCAGGTGTGCTGTGCTGTTCGATTTTTCACACCGAGTGGGACCCTTTTCACGCATCTTGACACAACATGTAGCCGGTAAAGCCCCCATAATGACATGAATATAATTAGCTCCGGGCTAACGGATGGGGTGAAAAAGGGCCGACCATTAACTCATTTACTGTCGTGTCATGTGATTTTATAATGTAGTCCATCCATTCAACATAGCTGGTAATAATATCATCAACGACAATTTTGTAATCAATGGATTGGACAAAGATCATTTGTTACATGGGAGACCGATGTTTAGTTCATAATCAAAATACGCTTAATGCAATATTTGTAGCATGTCTTTTTAAGGCGATGCCAATGAGCATGACCAGTACTAATAAGGATGTTGATGATGTCTGCATGTTAATAAGGATAAAATCAATACGCAATAAAATATTTGACAACTTTGTGGATATCAAATTGACACCAAAACTTTTACAGCCTAAAACGGTTTCCTTGTAGCTCCTCCGTGTCGGTACTCCAATAAAATATGCATAAAGAAATCCTTAATAGCGTTAATATCAAACACTAATGTCCCATACACGGCATTTTGACGGCTCGTATCATTGTATTACATGTTTAGTTTGTTTACTCGGCATACTCATATATAAATCATTACTGGTGTAAAGTTGCATACCACTTTTCACAAGACTAATTCTGTACCACACACTACGCTTGGCATCACAATGAATTTGTGTTGTATTTCAAGCAATGATAACAAACGTAAATATAAACCCAAACTGTCTGAAAGATATTGTATAACAATTTGTTTTCCTCTCATCAAACATTGTTGTGTTACAGAGACCTGGCGAAAACTGTTCCAAGTACTTCGAAATCTTCATATTTTCAGCATCGGACGTCCTGTGTCTTTCAAAGCGTTGTACATGGACGTCTTAGTGAGTGGCAATACTTTATTTCCTAATTCGACGGACACCAAATTACCCATTTAGGTTAGAAACTTAATTGTATTATTTTGTAAATATCTTATCATGAACAAAAATACAGAAGCTATTCCAAGCTCGCACCAGCCGTCATTGAATTCACCGACTTCATCTATGTACGCTTAACCGGTCTCACTCTCGGTTTTAGAAATCCGAAATTTCACTCGGGAAAAGACCTCACACACACACACACACACACACACAGGTGTGTTTTACTATCTTTCCGAGGTTTTCCATTATAAAATGTACCTCACTTTGTTTGACATTTACATAGAAATTTAACCGAGGTATACCTCGGTATGTACCTCAGGTCCCCTAAAAACCCCCTTTTTAGGGGGGAATTGACTGGCAATGACTTATAGACAACTAATTGAGATCTAACCCTAACCCTAAACCCTTGTAAAACCTTGTAAATGGTACCCTTAAAATTGTCACATAATTTCATGACCAAAAATCTACCTCATCCAGATAGTAATACAAGAACACACGGACAGACGGACAAAATGTTCTAAAGAGTACATCGGTATTTATACAGCAAGTCAATTTAACGATGTACACTATTTAATGGGTAAACAAGGCATGCTTCTCGAAGCTTAAGTCCCCAATATAAAACTCATAAATCATTCGGATACCCTTGGTCAATACTGTCGGTACGAGAATTCAGTTCAGGTAATCCGGACCTTTGGTTAAACGTATTATCATATTTGTTTATTTGCATTTTCACGAAAATTATGCATGACACAATGAATCAAAACTAGATTTATAAAACAAATGAGTAAATGATTTTGTTATACTTCAATACACTTTAAACGACACGATGTCTCGAATTTCATGGCTAATTTAGAAACCTGTTCAACTCGGGACTGGTAGAATAAAAATCCCATTCGACGTCAAATATCGCTGTCGTCTTTTTATTTTCGAAAATTTATGCGATCGGAGATTTCTCGCCAAATTTGGTCACAAAACATTTGAAAACAATAAATTAGTTCTTTTATTTAGATTAGTGTATAGCATCGGTGATTTCGAGTGGTGTCTTGGATTAGGGGGTCTAAGGGTTAAATAGGGAGCACAATGGGTCACCACCCTTTTTTGTCGCCGTGTCAAAATGGCCGATTAAGAAGAGAATCAATATGTAAATGTCTTTTATCGAAGTATAAATCTTCCCCGACAACTGGACACGTTAAAGAGTGTGAGGCGTCCGCGTCTATCAAATGAAAAATATGTTCTTGAAATTTGAATCTTTAATTATAAAATATACAAATTTTCACTTTTTTGGATACTCGATATGAAAAAGATTTGCTGTCAAAACGGTGCACTGAATAGTTCTTAAGTTGTTGCGGTATTTACTTAAACTTGTGAACGTGATAAAGCATATTGATGTAGCTTCCCAAAAAAGCTAGAGGGCTGGATGAATGCACATTTCCCGAATTCAGATTTTTTCGGAACCTGGGAAAGTAAAAAAACCAGACATTATTGTTGTGTTCTGTTTAGAGCTTTTGTCTCACGGTCCTCGACATTCTTGTGGCGACCATAAAACTGACACTTGGTCATACGATGCACCAGCATTATCGTTTAACCCTTTTTGTGAGCATATTAATTCTAATTATGCAAACATCTTTGTGACTCAAGCTTTATCTTTTGCATTCTTTTCCTCGGAATTATTTAAGATTTTAAGAGAGTCAGTCGTCGGCATTCCGACATCAAAGGAAGTCCACACAAAAGGAAATTTGACACTTAAGCTACGCCGTTCGTCCTGCGTACGGCGCTCTCATAGTCTGTTTGTCTAAAATTATGGCTTAATTCGGGGAAATGACGCTTTGTCGCTTCATTATTTAATTAGCACGAGTATTAAAACATCCATCTCTCAACTTACAGCTGCGGAATTTTCGCCTAGTTAATTGCCCCTATGCAAATTCGATATTATAAAATGAACGTTTGTCAAATGTTTTTGTTCTTTATCTCAAAGCATTATGACAAAGCTAGCATACCCTAGGGATGCCACACTCTGTCCCGATTCCTAATGTCGGCACTTGCCTAGTCAATAGAATTTCTAACAGCCATTCGTTTTTATGTTAGCAGCTATTTTACCAATTAATTTTCATATCTGTTCAAATGGAAGCTAATCAAATCATCAACTGTCTCCGACTCTGATTGTTCCTGAAAGTCGTGTGACGGTCTGTACGGCATTAATCATGAACCATAATCGTGGGAAGTTGGCGGTCCTCTCGTGGAATATCGCGACAAGTCCGCGAGACTTGGCACTTGTTGTCGGCGCTTATGGCTCTCGTCTGTGCTTTATCGATAGTAACTCCTATTTACAACAGATACTTGAGCGGTTTTGTGTTCACATAAGTGGCCGACATGAGAACTGCATTATACGGATAGCGTCAAATGTTTTACTTAAGAGTCTGCAGAAAACGCTGTAATTTCCACCGCATTGGCCATCGAAAAAGTGTAGTGGCAGACATTTTTGTAAAGTGGTACCCTGTTCTCGATTCAAGGTTTTATATGGTGTACATGCCTTCTTGGTAAGTGCCGGGGACCAGGTTTAGATTTTCTATGACAAAGCCTAGCCGGATGTTGTGAGCCGTTCTATGGCTTAGTTTATCTAATTGGGCAGTTTTCCGCGAAAATACATCTGAATTATAAATATGGCGAAGGGCAGATAATGAGATAAAATTACAAAATGTATTCAATTAAACAAAATAATATATGGATATTTGACGAGCCAGTTTACAATTTCAGTTAAAAAGGTCGCATGTAAAATGCAAAATGGTGTAGACTATCAAAATATTAACTGCTGGAACAAACCTTGTTCCGAATTTATATCAGTCAAGAGTAATCGCATTTCAAACTCGAATACATATGATAAATAATAAATTAAAATAACTCCTATCAATAACACACGTAGCAGTGGGCACAGTGAACTCCCGCCTGCGTTAAAACTTCACTATCTACGTTTTACTGCTTCGTTAAAAAAGTGGTATCTGTTATTTGTCGCTTTTTCTCCTTTTCTGCAAATACGCTTAAATATCAGTAAACATTAAACAAAGATTAAAGCTCGACTGTGTTGTCTCTTTGCATTAATTAAGGAATCCGTGACAGGCGCATGCTGAAATAATGTTAGTTTAGCCGGCGGTGGATTTCTTTGTGATTTAATGTTCAGGAATTAAAGGTTGCTATCGATTTATTAAAAACAAAAATACTAAAACCTTTAGAAACCGCTGTCATTATTAACATGTGTTGAACACAATCATTATAGCAAGTACAAAGATAGCGGACCCCATATGGCACACGCTTTGAACACTAGCACGACGTCGATCCCCAAAATTATTGATAGATTCAATGCGAAATCAGACACTCAAATACATTAAAATAAATTTCCAAACCAATTGTTCCGAAAATAATAATCTCGACCTAAATGCTTTTGATCGTGATAAAGTGGTTACGACTAAAGTCGTGGCTGTACCGTTTTCCATTGGTTAAAGCGCTGTATAAATGATAACTCGCACGTGCCTGACAGATAGTAATAATGTCACGTATTTTACTACATTGTCCTTTAATACTCGCACCTGCTGGTGTGATCAACCGTTGAAATCAACCGCTATATCATACCAGAAATATTCATTTGAACTTCCAAGTATAAAAATTCCGCATTCACTCGAGGACGTTATGATATTGTTGATGAAACGCTTGCATTTTTTTTTTCTTTTTTTTGATGAAAATCACAATCGTTCCGTTTTGGGACTAATTTAATAAAACTCACATGACAAATACTTTCATATTGACCCAGGCGCTGTATTCCTCCGCGCCAGGTAATATTAATAAGTGTAATGGAGTGAACTATCCAGAGCGCATCTATCGTTTTAAATGCATAAAGCGGGGATCTCCAATTAAATCCAGCTGATAACATAGGCTTATAATTCTCAATTGTCGATTTTTTTGCCGATTTTTTTGTACAGATGATAATATAACTTAAAAAGTTAAAAGAGTCTAAGTAGATGTATGGGAAAGATAAAAGAAAATCGTTTTGTTTATATCCGATAATGTCTTATGTCATTAATAAGTCATAATTTCATTAATCAATTGAATAGTATTGAGTTTGTGCGCGCAATTCGCAAGGGCCGTCAATATCAGTGTGCAAAAGCATGTGTCGCTACGTTACCTGGACGAAGGTCATTATTACGTGGAAAGTTAACTCGTAGCTTTTTACTGTCGTCTGGGGGACGCCTAATTTTCACCTGCCGTTACTTCACACGCGCGATTGTTCTAAATTATCATGAAATATTGACACTGTGCACGCTTTGTCGTCTGTATTAATTACAACCGTATCCATACATGTAACCAATATATTCTGACATCGGAAAATTGATACCATCTTTGCGTGATTTTTCATATTTGCATATTTAGGCGAGTCTTTGTTATCCAACGTTTTGGTATGAAATAAGACTAATAAAATTAATTTAAAGCGCTTGCTTAATACTAATTGCGGCGGAAAATTCCGAGTTCATCCGAATGTTGCCATCGGCTATGAAATTAACGCCATTTCGATTACGTCACACTGTCGTTTTAGCTAAATGTGCTAATTAAAGCAGACGGCGGTTATATCAGCAGAAGTGATAAAAAATCAAACATTTCCATCAAGTAAATGATATAGCAACATTTGAGCGACAATGTATTCTACAGAAAGCACGAAACTTAACAGTGTGCATCAAAGTGTGGGTCGTCTGCGATGGAATTGCAACTCAATATTTCTCGTGGGAAACACCTTCTACTTACGATTAATTATTCACAAGACAGTCCTGCGCCTTTGAATCTCCACAGGCTCTTGTACGCCATTCCAGAAGGTAACACGTGCCACCAAGGTCGTCTGTTTGTAGGATAACTGATTTATCCGGGTACTTTATCGATTTGCGATATTTTCACACTAAGTCCACATTTCACCAGAAAATAAAGAAGACGTCGGATTGTAAATTATGAGAATTATGGGAAAAAGATGAAAACTTTTAGACAAAGAAATCGATTTTTGAGGTCGGACCATTTTTGAACAGCTCGGTGTTTTGCGACATCTGTAAAGTACGATTTGCGATCAAATAGACTAACATGCTGTTGCCAAGGTCTTCCATTATCGTCTGCTGCTGGCATTTGTCAATCTGACGTAAAAATAAACTTTTTTATCTCAAAACTGCGCGAAACGATGTTGAACAAAACAGCGTATTTACGTTCAAAATGTTATTTATTAAAAAAAGATAAATTCGATCAGCGTAAACACAAATTCACTATAAGACTGACATAATAACGAGACTCCATGTCAGACACTTTGCCCCCATAAATAAACAATGTGAAAGGCAGAAATAGAAACGACTCGCAGTTTATAAATAAGATTTTCGTATTTAATGAACGCTATCATATATCAGGATGTATCTGTTTGCAATAAATTTACGACGGAGGGGTATGTTTAGCTAAAATGCAGCGGAATAAATTTCAAGTGATAAACGGTACTGTTCATAAGATGCTCGGATAAATTGCTCACCTGTCGACGTCGCTTTTCAATATCGGTTTCACATAAACACCATTTTGAAATTTAAAATATGGCACTCCGTTACTGCGATTATCTTTATAAGGTTTAATTGGCGTCCACGGCTCATCTAAGGTTCGCTGAATAAAGAAAGACCTATAAATAATTCTAATTTTATCATTGAAGGAATTTTCTTCCAGTGAAATTATCTGAAACGACAACAAAGCAAATTTAAAGACAAAGGCCCGAGTCTCTGATGTCGAACTATTAAATCGGATTGGTAAATTTCATCAAAGTGTACTGTCATTTTCTTTTTGTATCATTATTCCACTTAAAAGACAATCACAGCGCCCGTTTATACCGCGCTGTAACTGTCGTCTGTTGTATTATTGTAATTTCATTCACCTAGTGCAAAATTAATGACATAGTTGATATTGATTAGTCGCTTATTACTGCTAGAATTTCTGTTATAATTTCCTGAATTGTTGTATGTGTTAGGTTTCAACTCTCCAACGTTTTGTTTTCTCCGTTCGTTCAGTTTCCTGAACTCCTCTCTTATCTCTGTAATGTAATGCGTGCCGGCCGTTAAAATGGTGGTCGAACGTATTTGTAATCAAGCCGGGATAGTTTCACTGATTGCTCAAACATTAACCACTTCGTGGGTATGACTAAAATAATTACCCGAACATAAAAATTACGGTCGTCCAAAGATGATGATGCGATAAGGAACAGAACGGTTAAGTACGGCATTGAATAATTCTGTATTGTTTATGCGAAGATTTTATGTTTTTTTACGAAGTTATGAACCCTAGCGATGTTAATAAGATTTTTGTGTGTCATTTTTTCACCAACGTTTGGCCAAACATATCGTTTTTTAGTTCGTAATTTCAAATTTGATGCGAATATATTTGATATTGGTGGTCAAGTGGTAACGTGCTTGACAGCTTAACGAAAGATCGTGGGTTCGAATCTCGGCTCCACCAGGGACGATTTTGTAGTGTCCCCATCCCAACTACCGAGGTAAGTACTGTGTCTAAAAATCACAGGTAACGGGTAAGGTGTGTATTGGTGCTGTTCACCGGGCATGATAAAGAGCCAGGTAATAGTATCAGAAATCAGAGTAGAGATATAAATTCCCAGTTCTACTGTTTCTTCTCTCCCTCCTCTCTGGGACGGCCATGAAATGACTATATCGCTGTCATTAAACAACCGACTGACACAGATACATTATTTGGGCTGCTACGCTGCTGGGCTGCCAACTTCATGCTGTTAGGCTGCTAGGCTGCTGGGCTGCCAACTTCACGCTGTTAGGCTGCTACGCTGCTGGGCTGCCAACTTCACGCTGTAAGGCTGCTAGGCTGCTGGGCTGCCAACTTCACGCTGTTAGGCTGCTGGGCTGCCAACTTCACGCTGTTAGGCTGCTAGGCTGCTGGGCTGTCAACTTCACGCTGTTAGGCTGCTGGGCTGCCAACTTCACGCCGTTAGGCTGCTAGGCTGCCAACTTCACGGACATCATTATCTAACTAAACAAGCTTTATCATACCGTTATAATACATTTGTATACTGTACTTTCATTAATTTTAGTTGGGTTCAATTTTCATGGTTGTTACTAAAATGGCTATTTCGAGGGGACATAAATTCGAGGATTTTGATTTTTGAAAAGAAAGCCTTATCTCTGTATTTAAATTCGTGGGGATTCGATTTCGCGGATGAGCCGACCCACGAATTCCACGAAATTAAATCACCAACGAAAATTAATGAATCTACAGTATTACATGTAAGTATATTATATACGTAGTATTAGTTGATTATAGTTCATATAATATAAAACATACAGTATATAGGCGGACTGAGAAAGTGTGCACAGGGAGGGTCATGTGTTCAACCCCAGACACAACGTACAGACACATGAAGACGGAAGTACGAAATAAACACATAGACATATAAAAGGAGAAAATAGTAGAATAAGACTTGTTCAAATGAACAGAACATAACTTTATTTTATAGTCTGGTACATAATATATTGTCAAATATAATATACAGTGTATTACAAATACATTTCATATACAAATATCTGTAGACATGCTTATCTTAGCATAAAAATATTCAATTGGAATATATTCTTGTTCAAAAGAAACGTTCGTGTCAAATGAAGCTGTAGAAACAAGGATATTTACTTGAGCGAATAATGATGTATGTTGTATGTTTGTTCAGATAAGCAGCAAATAAATCCATTAGCAAGGACTACAAAGGGGGAAAAGGAGTATGGCTTATGTAATGTACAATCGACCCATATTTGGTTGATTGTGTCTAAAAGAGAGGACAACTGTCACACTTAACGTTACTAGTATTAACAAATGACAACTAACCCTAGTTTGAGCGAATTTGTAATTCTTTGTACAGAGACCAGTTACTGACCTTTATTAAGAGTCTGTCGATACTAACCATATAACATACACGCAGTATGACTCTTAGATATACAATGTACAATCAAACCTGTGAACCAGGGTCATCCTTTAACGGCTTTGAAAAGAATGGCCGTTATTCTGAGGTGGCCGCTTATACAGGTTTCAGTGTACATATATACATATATACATATATAAAATGTTTAAAAATATCCGAGTCAAGCAAATTAATAATGAAAAATAACTAACATTCCATAGGTATTATACATGTATATATATATACCTATGGAATGTTAGTTATTTTTCATTATATAATTATATAAATAAATATACATATATTTTATATCAAATATATTAAGCTGGAGACAGAATTACATTGACATACATTAAAAAAAGACGTCTAGTTTTATAATATAGATGAGTATATAATGAACGATACGATACTGTTATCACAGCTAGGGGACAGTGGGTCCTTATTTTCCGCGCCAGTAGCGGATACTTATCCTATTTACTGATGTGGATCTAATTGAGTTTCTTAACAGAATATTATCACGTCACAGATCAAAAAAACACATGACAACATAATAGTCGGAGTCCCACAAAACCTTTATCATCTTCATGTATAAACATTCGTAATTGATATTTTATTGAAAGAAATTTATTACAAAAATTGAAGAATCTGGGCGTACAATCTAGATTTTATTATCTTCACCACGTGTCATTGATCTCAACACCGGCCACTGTCCGTCATCACCTTGGTGATACGGTTGACGTCTCAAAGATAATATATTCGCGAATAATAAAAGTTCATCAATGACTGAGACGTCGCAAGAAATGAGCGCAAGTAAATATCTGAAATTAAATCGCAATAAGATCAGAAATTTAATAAAAAAGCAAACCAATTTAGTAGGAAACGTCGTGTAAACAAAGGTTTGCCGAGTGAAACGTCGCCATGTACAGCAAGCGATGATAACTTTATTTAATTTATTTTGATAGCAAAATCGTTTTCTATATCTGATTCAAGATTGAATGATCTATAAAACTTGACTGTTTGTTGATGTGCTACATCTGCAGACAAACCTGTGAAGAAAGATACTCCTTGGGAAAGAAATAATATTGACTTTATTGACAGGTGACCTTTATTCAGAGGTCATTATTAGTCTAAATATTCAATGACGCTTTTTATAAGAATGACCTTTATTCACAGGAAGGCCATTAATCTGAGGTGGCCATTAACACAGGATTGACTGTACTCTTGTAAAATAGTTACGGACAGAGCTGTAACGAATTTTAAAACTTGTGGCTCGACTTTCGGCATTATATCATACAAATGTATACTCAATTATGTAAATTGAACGCAATAAAACTACATATATTTAAACTACTATGACAAGTTTGAGGTTAACACATTGGTCAGAGGTTTGAGGTTAACACCTTGATCAGAGGTTTGAGGTTAACACATTGGTCAGAGGTTTGAGGTTAACACCGTGATCAGAGGTTTGAGGTTAACACATTGGTCAGAGGTTTGAGGTTAACACCTTGATCAGAGGTTTGAGGTTAACACATTGATTAGAGGTTTGAGGTTAACACCTTGATCAGAGGTTTGAGGTTAACACCTTGATCAGAGGTTTGAGGCTAACACCTTGATCAGAGGTTTGTGGCTAACACCTTGATCAGAGGTGTGAGGCTAACACCTTGATCAGAGGTTTGAGGTTAACACCTTCATCAGTGGTTTGAGGTTAACACCTTGATCAGAGGTTTGAGGTTAACACCTTGATCAGAGGTTTGAGGCTAACACCTTGATCAGAGGTTTGTGGCTAACACCTTGATCAGAGGTGTGAGGCTAACACCTTGATCAGAGGTTTGAGGTTAACACCTTCATCAGTGGTTTGAGGTTAACACCTTGATCAGTGGTTTGAGGTTAAAACCTTGATCAGAGGTTTGAGGTTAACACCTTGATCAGTGGTTTGAGGCTAACACCTTGATCAGAGGTTTGAGGTTAACACCTTGATCAGTGGTTTGAGGCTAACACCTTGATCAGAGGTTTGAGGTTAACACCTTGATCAGTGGTTTGAGGTTAACACCTTGATCAGAGGTTTGACGTTAACACCTTGATTAGAGGTTTGATGTCAACACTTTGATCTGTGGCTTGAGGCTTACACATTGGTCAGAGGTTTGAGGTTAACACATTGGTCAGAGGTTTGAGGTTAACACATTGGTCAGAGGTTTGAGGTTAACACATTGGTCAGAGGTTTGAGGTTAACACTTTGATCTGTGGCTTGAGGCTAACACCTTGATCTGGGTTTCACTCTATATAAGATACGTATACCATTAATTAAGTATGTTTCGTCCGTATGTAGGGGTTCACATTATTTTAGCATTATGTAAACATAAACAACCGAACAAGCAACCGTAAAAATCCTTCGATTTGCGTCTGGGATGAACGATGGACTGAAATCATTAGGTTGCATGGAGAAACAAGTCATCTGTCCACTGTGCGGTAATGACGGACTCCGAACTTAAAGGTGAGAAAATTACAAATTATCTAAGGTATTATACATGTAACTACACAGTTCTAGACACAGAAAGTTCTCTTTCATAACTTGACTACTTGTTTAGATATCATTTTACATTTTGATGAGCAAACATAAGAACAGAACGTAATAGAACAGAGCAGAATATTTATCAATACATTTGATCAACATACGATATGCAACCAATGTCAAAATACAATACATGTACTAGTATTAGTACATATTTGATTGAGAGTGCAGGGCATACGATCATTCGAATCTATTACTTTCTAATGGTAGAGAAAATTTGACAGTCTGATAGTCCTTGGTGACTTTACAGTGCAGCCTCCCTACAACAGCCACTAATGGGAAGGTCTAAAATGGCTGTTGTAAGGAGGTGGCTGATGTTGAGAGAGTGAAAATAAAGAAAATGTCAAGTTGGGTTGCTAGTATGCTGGCTGTAACAGAGAGGTGACTATTGTGCGGAGATGACCGTCCATGGAGGTTACACAGTACTTGTATTCAAGTATTAGAGAGAAAGTTACGTTAACCCAGGGTTCTCACTAGACTTCAAAAATGATTATAATTTAAGAGTATGAGCAAAATGTCCTACTTTTCTTTTAGCAAATTTAACCCATTGATAGAATTTCTCAAGAGTCAAAGGCCTTATTGTACTGATTTATAGTGTTAAAATACGATGTGTCAATTGAATGCCCTGTAACCTACTATTCCGGACACAAAAAATGCTAAAAATGAAATAATACATTTCTGGGAAAGGTAATTTAAACCACTCCATTCCACCATTTAATTAAATATGAATTGTTTAATCAGATAAATTTTTTTTTTTAAATACGACACACCAACCCTTGGTCCAATATTATCTGTATGATACCTCGTATCACATGTCGACAGGACATTTTATGTAATAAATATTATCAGGAAAAAGTTTAAATTATTTATTTAAATACGTTATACTTTTTCTACACTTAGACTTGCAGTTATTCGATCAAAGTACATGTAATAACAATACAGTCAACTGGTTGCTAATAAAACCTGCTGTTAAAACTAACGGCCACTTCTGAATAAAGGCCATCCTGTGAATAAAGGTCATTCTTTAAAATGCCATCATTGACTATTTAGAACAAAATGACACCCGAATAAATACCACCCTTTCAATAAAGGTCACATTTCGTCTTTCTTAAGGATGGCCTTTCTCACAGGTTTGACTGTACCGCCATAAAATCCTTTAAAATGTTGTTTTACTATTACGCGATCTGAACGTTTAATATTTGAGGGATTAACATTATTTTTATGCTTACTTTGAGAATGAAAACAAGTTGAAATTGCTAAATGAATTTGGTCAGGGAATTTTTATTGACTCGGTCGCAAACTGCAAACAAACATTTTTTAAGGATGGCCTAATATCTACATATATAAGCGTTATACAGTGATGCGCTTTAATAAATTAATAATAATAAATATACATAAATTCTCTATTTTCAACGATTACAGTATACAGTGTAACCTCCCTACAACAGTCACCAACGGGAAGGCCAAACTGAATGACTGTTGTAAGGAGGTAGCCGTTGTTAAGAGCGTAAAATAATAGAGTAAAAAAGGGTTACTAGTATACTGGTTTTAACAGGGAGGTGACTGTTGTTCGGAGGTGACCGTTCATGAAGGTTACACTGTATGTGTGTGTCTATGTTTCGGTGTGTTTTACGACAAGCTGCTTTAAAATACATGTACGAGTATAGTTTCAAAATGTATCCACTATTTATAGTGTTAGTGACGAAATCTGGTTAAAATTTGTATTCGATAACTTTTATATTAATTTTTTAATTATGAAAAGGAAAACATTAAAGGAGATATTTTTTTGCTTTATGATTTAAATATAAGATAAGATTTTATTGAATCTGTACGACGAAGGCCATTAATTCCGCTGAAAGAAAAGAAGAAAAAAACAAACAAAAGGACAAACGAGGAGAAACTTCTACTTCAAAGGCTGGATTTATGGAACTTCTCCCATCAAAAAACAATAAATCATCGAAAACGTATTAATCACGATATCACAGAGTTGCGATACACTATTTTTCATTTGTTCCTATGATTATTTCATATGATAGAACAAACATCTAGTCATGATTAACAGTGTGTCGGAAGTCGAATGACAATCAAAAAGGCTGCGACCAAATTACAAACAATTTTCTGTTTGTTTTTCATTTTCTCATCAAAAAGCTCGGTTATCCGACTCATGGCATCTACTTCTATGAAAAATGCGACAAAATCGCTTAAAAACAAGAACAAACAAAAAGCAGTCTGTGTTGTATGGACGCTTGGAGCTCTGGAATAAATAGCGCGTTATTCGAGCGTTTGGGCAGATGTTTTTCCATAAACGGTAATGCGCGCGCATTACGACCGTTACCGCCGTTATTTTCAATAACACCGCGACAGTCAAAGGCTCCGAGATAAAAGCAACCAGAGAAATTTATTATAAAATTGTCATAAAATGTGAAATATCTTTAGAAAAGTTTCTGCCATCAACGTTAACTGTAAAATTTCTCTGATTGGCGGAGGATAAGGAAGACGCTTCGAAACAGCGCCGCGTTGGAGACGGGAATGAATTATTCGTCAGAGCACACGCTGTGAATTACATTTTATTTCACTGAACTTATTGTTGAATTTTGATTAAACAACACGTGCCTATAAAATAAATCAATGACTGTCGCCAATATCGAGTCAACAAAGGTGCAGCGTCAAAAGATGTAATTGTTTTTTGTTGTAATTATAATTATACCGAACAAAACATCATATTTTACGCTGTAATGATTAAAAGAATTTTTGTTACTCGCAGAATCTATTCCATCGCTATGTAGGGATGAACACACTTTAGGATTTAACAAGAAATAAATAAAAACGTTCATAATTTCTAAATATCTCATACACTTGTAAAAACACGAAAACAATAATAAATTGGTAAAATTGATTAGCTGTATGAATGCTCAGACTTATGAATACTGAAAATTGTAATATTTTTCGCCCAGCCTGAAATATCTTTTAAACAGTCATTGACTGATCAAAAGCCAAATCATTCTACACTGTGAAATATTTGTTTCCTTTAATATTTTGTTTTAAAGAGACTGCACAACAATGTAACGTGCGCAACATTATTTAAGACGGCAAAATTAATGTGTTTTTTTTTCTAGAAAAAAATCGAAAAAAAAGTTCACTATTATTTTGATATTAATTTTCTACAATCCGAGGCGCATTTTCGTCTAATCTGCTGTATTCTTTTTCAGTTTTAAAGCGCGCTTATTCCGCGGCGTTTAAATTCATATTAATATTTGTTGTAAAATTCATTATCTTCGAAGAACAAAGTGAAATATGATTCATATCGTCTGCTTCTTAGACCGCTGACCCTTTATATTCTAAAATAGGGATAATTACAAGGGGAGACTCCGCTTGAATTGAGCTTTATTAGAATGATAACCCTCAAATAGACTAAGGTCACGCAGTCAGACAAGCCCGGGAATTTGTCGTCTGCCGCGATATTGTTTTCCGAAGAAACAACGCGTCTATTTGGTACTGTATTGGAATCAAGCTTCAAGTAAACCACAAGAGTTCTAAAAATAGCCAATTGGCAGATGTGGCGGCAGTTTCAAACAGCGCGTGCGCTTTTTTGTTCTAAGCTCGCACACAGCACGCGCTGAAGCCAAAGCAGGTGGAATTTCAGAAAAGGACGCTATGAAAAATCGATTAAGCCGTCTGCTTTCATTTTGAAAACAAAGTAAAGCAAATTTAATGAAATGTCGATGGACCATATGAGTCAATTCCATATTTGGATAAAATCTTCAGTCAGCTAGTGTTAAGCATCGCCGTGCTACGTCCAGCCACCACAGGCTGTCGACTTAGTAAACAAACCAACACAGACACACGACACGGTCCGTCAGCAAATATTTGAAGTCAAGTTTAGTTTGTTATAAAGTAAACACTTATATGGTCACTTAATAGAAATTACATGAAAACGATAGAATTCGAGACAATCAATGTGGTAATGATATCTTGAAATTAATCCGCGCGTCTCCTAAAATTAGAATCTAACATCCATTGTCATGTTTGCAGAATTACTGAATCTCTCTCTCTCTCTCTCTCTCTCTCTCTCTCTCTCTCTCTCTCTCTTTAACGACTCCTGACTCTTTCGTTGAGTTAAGAGCATACTCATTTCTGTTTAGCATTAAGTCGATTAACTTTTATTCTTGTCAGTATAAACAGTGAAAGAAATTATATTGAACGCATCTGTCAAAGGCAGTAAATAATTCTTAATGTTGCATGTACAATGCATCTACTGCTTATTCTCCACATAATTGTCTTTTGTTATATTTCTGCTTGAATAATCAATCGTATTCTAGTTTTATTTATTACAAAGAATTAGCGATATTTAATATTTACTGGCGACGCAGTGGCAG
Source organism: Lutraria lutraria (assembly GCA_964023205.1). Lineage (NCBI taxonomy): Eukaryota > Metazoa > Mollusca > Bivalvia > Venerida > Mactridae > Lutraria > Lutraria lutraria. The sequence goes on from OZ026834.1 coordinate 29,303,692, forward strand.
TCAATTACATTACTGAAATAAATTTAAGCGCGTTAATTGTTAAATACTGTAACATATGACTGAATATGGGAGGTAACTCATTGTTCAGACAATCAATATAAGATTACGAGTTACCTCCCTTAGTGATCTGAATTTAAATCAGATAACACCGCCAATTAACTGTAATCTTTATGTTGGATTTGGCATGAACTTTAGTGAAGTGAATTGTATTTCATTTTGTAAACAAACTCTTAAACTGACTAGAGAGGGAATTAATATAAATTTTTCTTACGTGCAAACTTACTGATAATGTTTAGAAAGTCTATAATGATATGGTTTCAAACAGTTTGACATGAAACCCAGATATGGTGTATATACATACGTACAGTACTTCGACGACTGTTTATTAAATTTCAAGATTAGTTAAGTTGGTTTTATATTGACACTGGACAAGACGTTCGTCATGTCAATAGTCTTGCTATAATAGATGAGTGTAGACTTGGGTTTAATAAAACTTCGCCAGTGAATCATTCTATTTCAAAGTGTTTCTTTTGATCCACAAACTTTAAAAAAATGTCATAATTTTAAAGTCATTTTTGATTACACGTATTGATAATATAACCGAAGATAGATAATCTATGGAACACTTAATAAGCTCTTAAATATTCCATGTTCCTTTCCTTGTTTTAATAACCGAAGAAGCAGCAGCAGCAGCAGCAGCAGCAGCAAGCAGCAGCATTAAGGTTATTAAATAAAAAATGTAAAAAAACGAACATAAAAAATAAATTAGCTGAAGTACTTGAACGATTATGTGTCGCACTTCTTAAAAACATGCTGTGGTCCCAATTTATCAACATGTAAATCTAGCCAAAACGCCAGGGATTCTTTTATTCGTGGATAAAATCGCCAGATAAGTTTATTATTTACGACCAAACAGTCAGATAAGGCACTTTAAGTACGAGATTGTGACTACATGACTATTAAGTCAGAACTATTTCAAAATCATGCGAATTTAATAACGATGTGCGAAAAAGTTGAAACGGCGTAAAGTGATGTGTGGTTATGTTGAGAAGATATCAAAAAAATATTCACCGTCGATGTTTGTGTCAACAAAACTCTTCATTTAGAAGATAGGCACCATTCACAGCGGGTTTAAGTGACTTCCAGAAACTTTAAACAGGGTTATATTCCTTGGAGCTTATTAGGTTATTCAGAAGAATTTGATTTGAATATGTAGGACTTTAAAGTCACATCGGATAGAAGCTTTCTATTCAGAAGTTTGTGTCTGCATTAGCAACCAGTAGAACTTTTATCCTGTTGTCAATAATGTTTGGATTTAAAGATATCGTATGTTATTGAAAAAATGTCTTGAAGTACCGTCAAGTGCGTATATACTTGCAGTACTTACTTGCAAAGTCTTCGTTATCTGATAGGACTTGGTGAATTTTTATTCAGCATTCGGAACTGTTATCTAATGTGTAAAAGAAATGAATATTGTATATTTTATGGCAAAGCCAAAAGCTCGTTGAGCAAAATGAGATTTAATAATATTTTTTCTAACTGGAAAATACGATTTAATGCATAGAATAAATTACTGTTATATGGTTTCTGTCTAACTGAAAAAAAAACTATAATGGAATTTATGAATAGTTTTATTTTGGTAATCTCCCTATGTTTATTGGAGATGAGTATGATGTCCACGGGAGAACGGTTGTTCAGTATTTTCACGCATGTTTTACCGACACACAACGTCGACGAGGTAAGGATTCTGTGAGGAACTCGACTCTAGATTAAGATAAGAAAATTTAAAATAAAAACTTTACAAATAAATTTAAATAAAATTTTACAATGGAAACACTGTGTTTCATTCATTCAATGGTAGAATGATATGTAGATATTCATTTTGCATGAAAATAAAATACAGCATCAGACAGTGGCATATATTCCAAGCGTGTGAATGCCTATTTAGTGTTTGTCGTATACTTTAAGCCAATCAGTTGGCTCCAGTTTTCAGAATTTCTTTTTCTACTGTCCCCGAAGACAGTAATTATAGTGACAGCTGTGACTTGTTCGGTGCGCATGAATTTTGATGCGGACTAAAGTACTACGTTTTTTCTACACCGGCAATGCAATTGTAAACTGGTTCCGTTCCATGTAGTCTGGAGTTCCTTCCCCTAACACTATATGTTATCGGGTCAGGCAAAGCGCCGCAATAATGGCGGCGTCCTCTGTACATTCTAAAGTATGGGTATTTTCTTATATCAAGTGAGCAAGTGCTTGTGAGGGTTGGTAATGAATCCTATCTATATACTATATATCATAGATGTCCGTTTTTTAGATGATCACAAAAGATTTTTTGGAAACTCTAAAGACTCACGTTCGAAATAATAGCTACTTCATGAAAGTATAAGTACATAAACAATTAAAATTAGGCATAACATCACAAATGGTCAGTCACAATAAGATTATTCCGTTGTCTGTGCATTACCACTGATGGCCGCCATTATTGAGCTTTGCCTGACGTAATTGTAGAGCACGTCCGGGAACCAGACTACGTTCCATGTTGCAGTGCAAGTCTATGTAAGTTCAGTTTCCATTAGTACTTTTAGTACTTTGATTTTCCAGGTCGTATTCTATTCTCACCTATCATGGGAACAACAAAACGTCACTACTTGCGTCACGCCCACTTGTTTAAAGCTGTACAGACTGGCAAACAAGACAGCTAGTAATGTTTTCGGGCGAATGACCGGTTACCAATGGTCGTGCACAAAAGGTTGCGTCACAAATGACGTCATTTCCGATCTTTCAAAATTGATGTTTACGGAAGTAAGTGGTTACCATGGTAACAAATGGGAAGCTGGAGAAGAGTTGAAGTCATATAAGTTCAAGCCGGGTAACAATGACATTGTGCAAATAAGGTATTCTACGTTGTCGTGTTTATAAATAATAAAATGAATGAAGGACATTGTCCAAAACATTGTAAAAAGTTTTTGCCATATTTTGGTATGATTGAATTATTAAAGGCAAACCTTAACATAGCCGAGTCGGTATATTACAGTTTTGATCTCCAAGGCTCGAAACCTAATTAAAGCACGCTCGAGAGAAATTCTGCTGTCCCTATCTCGGACTCCAGAACACTTCACGTAAGCAAGTTGTCATTTGCTTGTGGTATGTGGAGGAACAAGTTTGGATTTTTTGTGTAATTCCATGCTAAAACAATCAATATTTAGATTTACAATTATTCTATTCATTCATGGAACTATATAAATGTAGACCAACGAATTTGATGTATCCGTTTGTTTTAATTGTACTATTCCCCTTCGTAGATTTTGCTAAGTATCGTAATAGATTTTTTTTATAGAAGATCTTGCATTCGTTTATGTGATATTTCCAGTCTTCAACATAAGGGTGGTGTACCGTCCACTGTAGAGACAGTACAGTTAAATATTGGAGTCAGACATGATACAAACAGGACAAATGTCAGTCCATCTGTCGCGGTTTTACCAATATACCAGTAAGTACAAGTAGATCTTAGTGAAAGTTCAGTTTTCATAGCCGTCACTCGCTCGGTGCGCATGCATTATTATACGAACCTAACTTTACTACGTTTATCTACATCCGCAATAGTTGAACTACATAGTTCCCGTTTCATGTTGCAGTGTAAGTCTCAATCTCTACCCAGAGTTGTCGTTCCTGCTACGCTCATGTGTGGATTGGAAAGGAACGACAACTCTGGGTAGAGATTGTGTAAGTCTATGTAAGTTCAGTTTCAATGAGCACTTTTAGTACTTTGATCTTAATTACATCATCTTAGTCATCTGTGTGACCGCGACCGTGATCCAGTGATTAGTAGTACGCAAGACTTGATCCGAGTTCGAATCCAGATCGAGGCAGGTTACATCCTTCAATGAAAATATGAAGAAACTGTCGCTGAGTTTCTTCCGTATGTTGAGAAATTGTCGGCTCCTTTTTGATGGGTAAGTAAGTACTGATTGGAATATAGTTCTGGGAAACTGGTTAGGTGAACATGTCGCCGTATATAACTGAAAAAGAAAAGAGTGTTAATTCACTGAATCGATTTATGCATTAAGGGGTTAACAAAGTGGGACCATTTACCCTGGTAGTTCGTCATCCGTGTCAGATATGTTCAGGTCTCGTTTATTACTCGAGATCTTGAATGGTACATGCTAATGTCTCATCAATTCTTCTTCTGATGTCTTTTCATCAGTGTTGTCCACTTATATGTTACTCCGGGATTATCAATGTCCATCATGTTCAACACGTGAGTAGATCTAAATTACCATAACAAATGCTGTCTGCAATCTTTGTATCATTAAATACTACCCTACATGATATAAGTTATTTGGGCACTGGCATGGCGTCATTGTAACTAAAGATTAATCGAACTGTTCAATTATGAATTTATCCTTTATTGCGTTACGCATTTGAAACATCATTAAGTCATTGTTCTGTTATTTACTGTAAGTATTGTTCGCATGTTACAGGGTACCATTCGGGTGTTCTGTAGTTGTTGATTTATCGCCCTATGACGGGGACGGAGATTTTACACAATGTACTTGGACACAAAAACTGCCAACAGCATCTCTGGACCAGGTATAGTAATTGTATTCTTGTGCACTTCTTTTATTCAAAACATAATTACAATACATTTTCATGCACCATGTTTGTACATGAAGGAAATGATAAACAAATGTAGTGCCTTTCAAAATTGATATACAAAACAAATCGTCAACTTTTTTCTACAATCCAGTAACTCAATTTTTGGCGATACATGTTTTATGATTTTGGTATTATTTTTGTTCGTCCCGACAAGCTCTTTACAATTATAGACTTACCTGATTCTATATACATGTATCCCCAAAATAGGGTTTATCCAAATTCCACAAACCTACAATTCCCTCATATAATATATCTTATAATACAGATTTCATTATGTTGCCTTTGACTGTTGTAAAATACTTGATTCACATAAATATTTTTTTAAGTTTCATGTTTGCGTAGATGTTATCATCTACCTGCTCTGTTTTATGAGATTAGCAATACTTTGACATTGCTTGTAGTTGTGTTGATATATAATCATTGTGTTGAAGTCATTGTGTTAAGTATTTATTGACTTTTTAACACTTTCCATTTTTTCTGATGTTTAAGAAATTTAACTCAACATTGACGATATTATTTCATTGATTATTACTTCAAATTATTATGTTGTATGATACTGACTGCATGCATGAATGTTAGTATCCTTCCATCCACATTGCAGAATATTTTAATGTCTTGAATATCTTTTAAATTCTTTCAACTTAATGTGTACAAAATAGGTATATCTGTACACTGAATACATTTTTGTTGATGTATGTATACAATGAATATATAGAATAAACCATACTGATTTGTCCACAGGTAAGTAAATATCGACATTCTCTTGATTGCAAGTGCTTCAATAATTGATTACGTATTTTTTTAAAGAAATAATTCTTTTAAAAATGCAACAAAAATCAATTGTGACTTAAACAAACAAATTATGCAACATGAAACATTTAGACACATAATTATTATTTTATGTCCAGAGTTTATTCACATAAAATAAAGTTTTTGTTTACGTTCAAAAGCGTTTTTGTTATGTTAGTTATATGAAGGTGTGAAACAGTTATACCTTATAAGGTTTTGTATAGTTTGCGGGGCACAAATATTACAATATGGACGTAGATTACGTGGTATTCTCACGACACCGTTTGCAAATAAAACGTTACATGTTTAATAACAACGGACATTTCATACAAAAAGCATGATAAAAATATGATTATCCTGTAATTATAACTTACTGACAGCAAATATTCCCGCATACTGAATTATTGCTTAATATGTTAATCTTTTTATTCAGCATATTTCAAAGGTATACATATTTACTGGTCAGTCATGGACAGTGCATACCAAATGATTATACAGTACAACATGATCTTAAAATTTGTACTTGTGTATTTTAGAAATTTTGTAAAGTTACAATCCAAGCATCAACAAGTGGAGGATACGTTGTAGGTCAGTATTATCACGGTACTGTTACCATTAGTGATTATTCCACATCTGCAGTGTCTATATCTCGACATGGTACTACATCCGTCACAACTGGTCCATTCAGTAAGCTACCTGTTAAGGTAAGTGCGTATGATACTTTTACAGTAGAACATTTCTAATCCGAACTTGTTTGAACTTCCAATTGTTTTCGGATTAGAAAAGTTTTCGGCCGAATGATTGGAAACAAGGAATACAAAATTAATGATTTTTAGCATTTAATATACAAAAATAACATAAAATCGGGACCAACTGACGTATTCGCTTTAGACAGGATTTCGGATTATAAAGGTTCCGGATAGGGAGGTTTGGCTGTATTTGTGCGTCTAGTTCGAAATTTCTTTAACTCGATTTTTAAAATTGTATAAAATGAAAACGTGTAACTAAATGTGATTGATGTGTCATGGAATTTATTGGATATGATAAATAGTACATTGTTTAAGTCTGAACTGAAATTCCTATGCGGTATCACACTTGCGTTTTTGAGCCCTTAAATTGATATCTTTTGAAACTTAAACTGGTCTTTCCAATGAAGTGGACTCTTTAAGAAGTTTTATCAAATACTTATTTCTGTTTTAATTAAAATCAACCTTTTAATACTTTTAGTTTACTGTGTACGTAAGCCCAGCCTTACCCGACAAGAAAGAATGTCAACGAGTACCGAACTTCGAATCACAGACGTCTCAGAGTGTCAGTTCCTACCAGTACCCTGCAAACTATTCTTCCTCATTTACATCCATAGAACACAATGCAACGTACGTATGCATTGTTCCCACATCTACAATATGTACCTCCCTGGCGGCCATCTTGTTTGGCAAATTCAACAAGCGTTAATAGAAGATATTTATATTTTGATCATTCTCGATATAGGATATTTATTTGTGACAACTACATTTTCTTAAACCTGATGTACGTATGGCCTTAACAACTTCATGATTAAATTATCTTTTATAAATTGAGTTGTTTAATAACCGATTTTCAGATTTTTTCTATTAAACGCATAAGAAATTTGCCAACCAAGATGGCCGCCTAGGAGGTAAATATTGTAGATGTGGGAACTGTGTATTACAGAACGATTAGGTTGTTTACATTTCGTACTTGACCAAATGTTATATTGAAATTGTATATGGCTCTTCATATTTATGATGCCCAATTTTAGAATTGATAGTCGAGATCTTATCAGTAATGCATGCGCCTCTTCAACAGTTACTGATAAAATATTTGGCAACATTGAGGATTCTGTTTCTTTCAGAATATTAACCGTCGGACACTCCAGTACAATGTTTAGTAGGGTTACAAATGTTACATCTACCACGGAAACTGCAGAATGGATGCTGGGGGTTAATGAGAGTGGAATATACAGGACTTGTGCCATGTTGTATAATAACCAAGGGTATAAGTCTTGTCAATTATTTCTTTTTTGTCTTGTAGTTGAATCTTTTGCTTGAATATGTATTCAATTTTAAAGGTTCAAACAAAGGTTGTATAAATAATTATCAGATGTTAATTTAAAGTTCGAGTTTTACGCCCCTTTTCAACAGTCAGAGTCGTATGAGGCGGGAAGTTCACCTAATCATCGTTCCTTGGAAGAACCAGTACTAGACTCCCATCCTCCGTAAGCAACTGCCTACTTTCTCGCATATGGAGACATGGTCAGTATCTGGGTTCGAACCCACGACCATCTATCAGTAAGAGGTTACAGTGATTTGAAGTCAGTAACCTTAACCACTCCGCCATGGAGGCGGGTCTGTGATGAATGAAAACCTGGGCCTTGTGTTGATCCCTGGACGACCCAGGATCGTCGCAAGTTCACCTTATTCATTTGATGCATATGGTCTTGACTCAAAGTCAGCATAATGATAATGAGATATATTTTACTAACAGGGGCAATTAATCTTTAATAGGAGTGGTGTAGGGGTAGAGCGTCGGACTCCAAACCCGGAGGTTGGGGGTTCGAATCCTGTCAGTGGCGGAATTTGACCGCAACCTTCACAATCCTTTCTTTTGGGGTGAGGACTGGTCAGAATCCAGGAATCAGTCATCGAGAGTAGTTAATATAATTTGTAAGAACTTAAAATACATTCAACCACTTTTGAAGCTTTCACACAAACACACATCTTCAGTCTTCATATTAAAGTGTGCCAGGTGTAGCATTTTGTTTCTGACAGAACTTTCTTAGATTCCTAAGAAACCTTTCTACATTAGAATTTTTTGTCTACGTAAACTTGAATATAATTACAGGTTGCCAGGAGAGACACGCTGTGACACACTGCTGATTGGAGGTAAGCAATGCCTCAAAATCATTAGTACATGTAATACTGTATACAGAAAACAAACTGGTTTATAATACGTAAAATTAGTATATTTATTATTTATACATTTTGTATATTTATTCTTTAGTAACAAAATATAAAAAACAACTTTATCACAGGTGCAATTAGTATCAAATAAATAAACAAATCATATACATGTAGATTGTATAAAATATAGTGTCCTGAAATTTGGAAAATCAATTTAGGGGTAACTTTATAGGTCAAGTCAGTGAAAGGAATACTAGCAATAATTACAATGGAATGAAGGGCCAAGTGGTTAGGGTCTCTGACTAGGTAATCACTAGTTCCTCACCACTGTGACTTAGACTCCCACCTGAGACCAGACATACAGTACAACCTCTCCAGAGCGGCCCTCTCTTGAGCAATAACCTCCCTTCAACAACAGCATGATTTTCCCACTGCACGATTTAACTATTAATTTAACCTCTCTAGAGCAACAACCTCTCAACAACAGCATAATTTTGCTACTCTCAAATGGTGTTGCTTTAGAGAGGCGGCACTGTATTTAACATGTGTTAAAGCTGTCCAGCTAGCCTACAGATAGTCGGTGGTTCTACACTGGTGTAAGCCTACGGTCATCCTCCACTATTACAGCTGGGTAAGTCATCAAATGACCCTGGCTGTTTGGGAATAAATACAAAAATACTATGGAATGAATAGGTAAGGGAAATACAAAATCAACACAGTAATACCTCCACATTAAGATCACCTTTGGAACAATAAAAATGGTCTAATATTGAAAATGATTCTAACAGTAAGTGAGTGTTACAATGAGGTGACTGTTATACTGTGGGATCATTAATTTTCATTGGGGATTTAATTTCGTGGATTTTGTGGGCCGCTCATCCACGAAATCAAATCCCCACGATTTCAAAGGCAGAAATAAGGCATTTTTTCAAAAATCAAAATCCACGAATTTATGTCCCCACGAAAGAGTCATTTCAGTAAAAAAACACAAAATATGAGCCCAACGAAAATAAATGAAAATACAGTAATCAGATGATTGTTATAATGAGGTGGTATCAATTTTAATGTGGTAGCTAAGTGGGGTTTCACTGATTCAGAATTGAATTAATTGTAATAAAGCTACATTATTATAGTTGATAAACAAACAGAAAATACTAGATATTATAATAACAAAATGTATACACATCTCTTGAATACAAAAAATTAATGTAAAATGATATGAAACCAAATGTCATGTACCGGCGTAGTTGAATCATATGTATATATACATTTGTATATAAAAAATGTACCTAAAAGATAAAAGAGAAATATGCAATAATAAAATAGCATTAGAATCAGAATATATGAATGGCATTAGACCCTTAAAGTGATTTGTAACAAGTTATCAAGGGGCCTCCGTGGTTGAGTGGTTATGGTATCTACATGTAGACCCCTTACAGCTGTGAGCTGGAATCCAAATTTGGACCAAATTTCACATGCTAGGAAGCTGTCCAACTAGCGTACAGATTTTGCTGATTCTACCCACAGGTACTTGACACAATTTTTTTTTTCATATATGTTCATAGTATACTATATAATTATAGATACTATGAACAAATTTGAAAAAAAAAATTGTGTCAAGTACCAGTACCTGTGATTCTACCCAGGTGTATGCCAGCAAAGTCGCCCAATGACCCAAGTGAACAGTTTTCATTACCTCAATTTTCTTATGTCAATACAGAGTTCAGTCCCTTAGTTAACACAATGTATATTTATATAATCACAGATACTGACGAATGTGCCGACAACAACACATGTACTGATCAACCTGGTGGACATTGTACAGACTTCTGGCATTATCATACATGTACATATGACAAGATACATGATGGTATATACAATACCAGATACAGTAAAACCCCAGAAAAGTGGGACCCCTTCCAAACTGGGCCAAATTTCTGGCTTTCTGAGAATTTCAGTTTTCGAAATTTTTTGATGAATTCCGAAAAAAATGGGGCTTGAAAATTTCAAACTTTCAGGGAATTCAGGTTTTTAGGAAATATGGTATTCATGGGATTTGCTGTATGTGATAAACGAACATTTTCGGTAATGTCAAGTTGAAATACCTTATACTAATATATCGTAGCTTGACTTACTTTACAGAAACAAAGATATATGCTTATCATTAATTAAAAAACATTTTGTAATCTGGAAGCGGTAATGAAATATCTACAGCTCAAACTACTGGTCATTAGTTCATGATTGCTCCTGATGAAAATGAGCAACTTGAACTTTCATAGAAACAGCTTTGAAATTTCTTCAAAAATGCATTAAAATATTCATAAAAGAATTGATATGTTATATATTGGTATACATTGACTTATAAATACAACATTGGAACTTTTTTATCTCATTTTTCTAGTGTTTTTTCTATTTTTAGAAAAGGGATCAGGGCTGAATCTTGGACTGGTAGCTGGGGCAGCAGGTGGAGGAGTTTTGTTGATAGTTACCATGGTAACAGGAATTCTCCTGTATCTCAGATATATCTCCAAGAAAAAGCAGAAAGTAGAAGATGAAAACAAAACACACATAGATGCATACAATAAGGATGGAACTCCGGTCATTGACACTGTGATATTATAATTTTATCATATGTTATGGTCGTGCAGTGTGACCCTATTTATGAGAAAACAGAAATTACCGTAAATAACCTATATGATCTTGTTAAATTATCATCAAAAATTGTATCATGTCATTAATTAATGATGTCTATTAATGTGATTTATCATGTGACCATTTCATGTGATTTATAATCAGCAATGGAGATACAATTGAATTAAAAATCCATATACAGTCACACCTGTGTTAATGGCCACCTCCAAATAAAGGCCATCCAGTGAATAAAGGCCATTTTTTTAAATACTAATGAATTATTTAAAACAAAATGACCTCCAAATTAAGGACACATGTCAATAAAGGCCACATTTTGTCATCCCAAAGGGTGGCCTTTGATCACAAATTTGACTGTACAGGGACAAAGTGAATTCTTGTTACATATAATGATACTATCATGTAAAATATTAGAACAACACTGGTATTAACAAACAAATATATGGCAAGGTAAACATATGTAGACAAAGCTATGCAAAACCAATTCATTAAACATTTGTAAAAAACAGTTAAAATTTATTGTCCTAATTAGAATCCCCCCCCCCCCCCTAAAAAAACAACAAAAAATATATAGTTCATACAAGAAAAAGACTCGGATAAATATACAATGTATAAAAACTTAAATGATAAAATTAAATCAAATGTATAAAAACAGTAAACACGAGGCAACAAAACTTTAACAAAGTGTAAACATTACAACAACTAACAACATAAACAAAAACAATAAGATACTCAAGGATTATTCAAAGACTTAGGTACATAATTATTTGTGTTTTACACCCTCATTATCTTTACAGCTTTTAAATGTGTGCTTGACAACCTCTTGCATCAACTAACCAACATGAGACATTATAAAAATATTTTGAACAGAGCACGCTTCTACTCAAATGATCCTGCTCTCATTAGAGCCAAATTACTAATTTATTCTGTAACTATATATTAAGTATCATTCTTATTCAATATTTTGGCCTTAATAAGGTCTTTCTCAGAAATAAGATGGAAAATAATCATTATGCTACATAGTATCCGTTTTCTTTGCAAACATTCATAGTATATCAGATATATTACCAATTAAATTATCTGGTTCTGGTAAGTCTTAGAGCAAAATGACTACAAGGATTAACACAACTGCATATCAAACAATACCGTGTTGAAAAGTGTAAAATTACTATTGAAACTTTCTAAATCAGAAAAATCTAGATTAGTCTATCCATCGATTAACAGCTTGGTAATTACAATGTAAACATATTTTTTACCCATCAATATCTCGAGCCATTTTTGGTAACTGGTCAGTAAAAGGAAATGTCATACATAAGGACATAAAAATAAAAATATTATTTTTTACCAATTAAAGCAAACATAACATCTGCCTAACCAATAAAAAGATACAGAATTTAATTTTTAATGGACCAATCAGACAAATAAACCTAATTATGGTATATTACAATCCGCTTTTGAGTTTAAAATGTAAATAAAAATCACAGTGCATTGAAAACATATATATAACATTGTACACATACTGTAAAAATTATTACAAATGATTTAAACCTATAATTCATACATCATAAAAGAATTTTGCCATACAGGAATTGATACATAAACAGTTTAAGTATCCTAAAAACAGGAACAGTAACTCCGTACAGAGAACTGCATCAATGTTGATTACATAAAAAGATGACCATATAACAAGATGGCCATCACGTTGTGTTCAATAAACATAAATGTGCCTAGAGGCAGCTCGACTTAACCTTGTACGGACGGACAGACAAGGCAATCACTGTTAGCTGTGCATATTTTGATGCCCGGGACATAAAAATATTCTTTAAGTATAGAACATGTTAGAGTTTAGTACCAAATATGTACCCTAGGATGTAAATCAGGAGAGTTTTGTGAACCAGTTATCACCGTGTCGGGGTTTAGAAGGTGGTAAGACAGGATCTATAGCTGTTTGAACTATACCTCTAGCCATATGTGGTAGTAACATTCTGAAATAGCAATACATGGTATAATAAATGGAAAACATAAATTTATACAAAGTATGATAAAATTTAGTGCTTATATAGTATTTGTAACTGATATGATGGTTCAAGATTTATTCAGTTCCAGTTTCCAGTCAAGAAGATGTTTTTACATGAATAAGAGATTTCGTCACCGTGCGTGTGTCGTGTTAAGGTTTGACTATAAATATGAAGAAATTTAGATCACTAAACCTTCTAAATCAGTTAAAAAAACTTAACAGAAATAACATTCTAAACTCCATCTAAGATGTAAAAGATAAGTATAATCTATAATTTACAAGGTGTCTGAATAACGCCATCTGTTAAAATGATGAAAATTTATCTACTCAATTTGGGCAGAGATTTGGTTTTTGGAAACTGAATGATAATTCAGCTATCCATAGCTGTCACTATCTAGAAGCACACTAATTTTGATGCAGGCCTAAGTACATGTACTACGTTTATCTACATTGCAACTGATAAACTAGCCCCCGTTCCATGTTGCAGTGCAAGTCTATGTAACTTTAGTTTCCATGAGTACTTTCAGTACTTTGATATTGAATATAATTCCTTGAGAGAACATAAAAATATACTGTAATTTTACAAGGATACACCTTTTCATATTGATCATATATATAAAAATGTGCACCATAAAACAAGTTATGCTCATTCTTAAACTAAGAATTCCACAAGTTGTAGGTGGAAAATGCACAAAACACTTTTAATCTCTTGGATTCAAAGTGCACCAATCACCAGATTATTTGGCGACTCCTCCAGCTTTAACAGGGAATGAACACTTCAGGACCCCAGTCATAAACCTGGGTAGAACCATCATTCAGTAAGGTAGCTGGACAGCTTACGGACATGGGAAATTTTTGGTCCACAGTGGGATTCAGACTCACAAGGTGAGGGGCTAGTGATGACTAGTCCAGAGACCACAACCACTAAACCATAGAGACCATCGGCACAAGACACTTTTTACATAGTGTGTACAGTGCAACCTCTCCAAAGCAACACCATATTGGAGAAGCAAAATTATGTTGTTGTTGAGAGTTGTTGCCCTAGAGAGGTTATATTAATAATCGTGCAGTGGCAAAAAACACTGTTGTTGAATGGAGGTTATTGCTCAAAAGACGGCTGTTCTGGAGAGGTTGCACAGAACATGTTTATAGCAAGTTAATGTGTTGGCATGTATTAGATAACATATATATGAATATTTACATACTGTGCACATGCTGGGGCTCCATTTACTTCTACCAACCATACTTTCATTTTTTCATCCAACAAGAAATCAAAACCAAACAACTGAAAGCAGACGTAACCAAGACCATTTGTGTTGATTTTCTGAAAAAAAATGGTATAACGTATAATTTCAAATAATTCAGAATTTATCACTTAACAGAATAAGATAGTAATGTCTAATTACTGATTTCAAAAGCAATTCAAGTACCTAAGTCGGTGACCTTGAACTTTGATAAACATGTACATACTTGGATCAAGTAGTGATGTGTGACCTTAACTTCGACATCGCACAGACAGCCAGCGCAATTTGGCAGCTTTGATATTGGAGGAAAACCACAGACTCCACAGCTTCCTCACATGTGGAATCAGAAGGGTCTCAAACTCACAGCGTTGCGGGGCTAGTTATTACTTGTCACAGACCATAAACCTTTAAATGCTTAATGACCCAAAATCATTATGCACAACAAAAGAAAAAGAATAAATTCTGGATAATTAACAATTTTCTTACCTCTTTGACTAAAATGAAGCATTTTTTCACAATATCTTTGATTTGTGGTAAAATTGACACTTCCATTGACGTATCATGCTTATCCATTAGGTATCTGAAAATGAAGTCAAATAATATGCAAAATAAGACTACTTTACAAATAAACCTGAAAATTAATAAATCTGACTGTTTGATTCCGAACACATCCTAAACTGGAAATCTTCATTCAAACAATTTTACACAGGATTATTGCAAAAAATTAGATTTTGAATAGAATCTACTGCAAGATTTGTGTATTAACTCAATATGGTCATAAAATTGCACTAAAAATTGCCTTTTTAGTTATCTGGGAATCTGATAAAATGGTTCCTAAAGCAACTATAACAATTATTGTATTGGATGATTGAACTGCACTGCTTGGGTTCCCATTTAGTGTGATAAATAATATACTTGTATAAAAACATAATCTTATTTGAATTATCCTAAGAACAACAGTGTATACCTATTTGGACAAAAGATGTTATATTTATATATCTGTTAAAATGATTCTTTAATTTCCTAAAACACCTGTTGTTTGCCTGAACAAATAATCGTGCCAACAAGACATGGTCTGGACGACTGGAAGTATGAAGAATTGGGTGTACCCTTAATTTTTAATTTACCGGCACTTTTTATCAGAATCTGAAATACCTAAAATTATACTCACTCATTGAACTCATCAAAGAACATTTCATTTCCATCCTCATACTTGCCGAAATTAGCCGACATTTCTTTCTGAAGACAGTGATTGGTTAAATGACTTGTGACCTTGGAAAGGTCATCTGGGTCATAGGGGTCAGATGATGTCCTTAAAACCCCTTCTCGAAACAAGTACACATTATAATTACTATCAAGTAAGACCCAACATCTGAAACAAAAGAAAATATCAAATACTTTGAGAACAAGGGTCACCCTTAGAAAAAACAAAATGTGACCTTTATTCACGGATAGCCTTTCTTCAGAGTTCTGTTTGTTCTAAATATTCAATGACAGATTTTAAAAGAATGGTCTTTATTCACAAGGTGGCCTTTATTTGGAGGTGGTTGCTAACATATTATTAGGTTTGACTGTTTAACATAACATTATTTTTTCTTCATTTTAGTGAAATATTGTTGTAACCGATTTTGTTGCAATTTTAACCGACGAAAACCATTAGCAATCGGTTATGATAAACCCTGAGTGTGACATTAAACTCCAGTAAAATATACTGTATTAACAAGATAAGAATGTACCTCAATGATAAGATAATAATTCTCACTTACCTGATATCAAATTTCCGTCCACCATCTAGTAATAATGGATTGTTTATATACCTCTGTATAACAAACGCCTTATCCTGCACATCAACAAAATCCAGCAGAGCTTGTAAATTATCAGATATTTGTATACCATCACCTGAATAAATAAATAAGGCATAGTAAAAAATGTTTCTTTCTGGTTACGCCACCAATGTAGATTATAGATTCTCATCTCCACCTACCCGTAAAAAAATCTCTGAAATTTTCCACTAATAGATAACAATTACAAAAGGCTGAGCATGACCCTATCTTGGCACGAACCATGCATTCAAAGTCTTTCAGATGCTAACGGAATACTGCAGTGTTCCAGTTAGAAATTTGTTGAATAGGCTTAAAAAGGAGAAAAACAGTTTTTCTAAGGGGATCTGGGGGCATGCCCCTCTCCCCAAGATAACACTTTTAAACCATTAAATTTCTGGCAAACATGTATTAATTCATTGATATCTGAGCTGCATCTACACTGGAGCCTGAAAATCAATGTAACAAAATAAATCTTTGCCAGTTTTAACAGCATGGTAGTTGTTCGAATTGACCTTTTGGGTTGGCAGCTGGGTTCCTAATGAGAACACTGATAATACGGAAGTCAAGCTTTTATAAGTGTTACTAGAAAAGAGGATAAGGCATCCATCTTTGTTATTCATGTACTATTAGTTAAGATAAAAAAATACATCCATTCTAATCAATATTATCTCAACTTTGGATGAGATTCAAATTCTTAGTTTTTTTATTGACAAACCAGATAAATGTACTGTGTTCAAGATCACAAGTAAAATAGATAGATCCCTGAGTGTGTTTACAAACCTTTAGCCCCTGATGTATGCTTAGCGATCCAAATCACTTGTTTATCACCTTCTTCTTTCACCATGCGAGTATGAGCCTCTAACAGTTCTTCCCTGTCGTCCGGTTTCTCCGAACGCACACTAACAGTTGAGTACCTATTACTAGTTTGAACGACATTCTTGGGTACAACTCGAAATGACAGAGGCAGCCATTTTGGATAGCTGTACTTGACAACATTACAGTATTCTTTAAATACCCTGCACATGATAAAGAACAGTATTAATTTAGACCTTATTTGAATAAAATCCAAATGTCAAATACTTAAATATTGTACTTAAAAATTTAAAACTTTGGGGATAATGTAACTGATTTTTTATTTTATTTTAAACGATGGCGTACATCGACAATCGATTCTTAATAAAACCCTGAGTTATTCAATAATTATCTTTTGATTTGTTTATTTTGAGTTCATTATGACGCTATTTATATCATCCTGTATTTTGTAAGGCAATTGGTCTGACCTGAGTTTCAGGGGTTACCAACGAGAATTTACTAGTTCAAGCATACCTCCACATCATCATGGTGTGAAGTGTGATTCAAATAAGGAGGCCAAATGGAGATGTTATTTACTTAGTCAAACTGTGTAAAATACAGTAATTAAAACTGTACCACTCCTGAACTTGAGTCTCAATGGCCACATACTGTATCAGCAGGGCTATACCTGGTTGCCTTTTGAATCAAGACAAAAAAGTCAGACATTTATATAAAAGTGAGACATGCAGCCAAATCTAGTAGCATGTTATAAGAATTAAGTATGATTTAAAAGTATGAACTTACTTCACTAAAGCAGTCTTACGACAAATTATGTCTGAACCTCTGTAGTAATTTACAAGTTGCATTTTACCAGGATCATGACCTGCAATGTTTAACATACAATATTTTTTTTGTACATAATTATATCAATTAAATTTTATGGACATATAATTTTACGATGACCATGGAATAGAAATTACTGGGTAAGTTGGATTAACAGTGTTTTTTCGCCTTTAGTGGAAATGGGAACATTGCATCTTCAGGGGGGAAATTAGAATACAGTGTAATTTACATTTATAAGTATAAACATATCCTCCCAAAAATTAATTATCAAGAGGTTATTTTTAAAACCTTGACATTTACAGACAAAGAGCTACCCTACAGATTAATTTAATTATTTTTTAGACAAAAAATGTTTTCAAGAAAAAAAAAGTTCTGGACTACTGAAGGAGATTTTTTTTTATAAATTTAGGGAAAAAAATACAGCCCCCCCCCCCCCCCCCCCTAAAAAACACGTTTAGTAAACACTGTAAAAATTCTACATGTTCATTTAGTGTAAAGTGCATTATAAGACAAATTATTAACTCTTTTACCAAGTCTTCCAAATGGGAGTTTGTTTCTTTCTCCAAACATAAGATGGAATGAGACAGAATTTGGTGGCATTTTCTTCCAGTCCTCGCTTCTTTCATTCAGTAAATATTCAGTGACAGCTTTATACACAGAACTGTTCTTATCCCGTCTAACAAATGAATACCTGTCCATATTTTATGGACATCCACAGAGAGATCTCACCTGTAAAACAATTACAAAATGATGAACTAATATTGCATTTAGTCGTCCTACTGGACGACTGCCTTTCAAAAAGATTTTACACCCCTGAGCATGGCTCGACACTAACACTGGTCCGCTGATCTGAGACCAGTGTTTTTTGTGCAGGACCATTAACTCATGGGAATTGAATGGTCTGACGGACCACTGAAAATTCCAGTAGGAATATCAATATTTTATTGTAAATAAACAAATAATGTCATATTAATAGGCGGAAGGATCACCTGAAATTCTGTTGGACCAGCAGGTTTTAAAAGCTGGTGGTCCTCTGGTCCACCATGGAAGATAAGTTAGTGTCAAGCCCTGCCCCTGATAATGTCTATCACTCTAATCTATGCATAAATGTCTGAGAATGATTCTATTCAGTCACTGGGTTTATAAGTACAGCCAACCCTGGGAACATAGACCATCTAGGGAAGTACTAAATATGACCATTATTGACAGGTGGTCTTTATTTGTGGGTCAATTTGCAATAATCATTGTCGGTTTTTATTAGTCGAAGGGTCTTTGATGATGATGCTTGCGTTACATTGCAGTAAAATGGTCAACAAGATGAAATAAAAAAGACCAATTTAGTTATGGGACCCAGAAGGTTTTTGTAAGAATGTCCTTTATTCACTGAGTGGCCTTTATTCGGAGGTGGCCGCTAACAAAGGTTTGGCTGTATATAGATGTTATCATGTATATTTTAGGTCCAAATCTCTTTCTATCAAAAATGACAAAAAAGAGAAAATTATTAATTAAGTTACCATGGATTAAATATCTATGTATTTGTTTACATTCGCACCGGTTGAATGTTAAGTCATGAAAAATCGTCGTTAAACGTCATTCAAAGTTTATTCTTTCGTTAAACAGCAAAATATGAGTTTCAGCAGTCTTTAACGAAAGGAACAGACGACAGTCCTATTATAATCGAAGCTTCAGTTAAATATTACTCACCAAAATTAAATAATTTCATTCCATGATAGAGAGTTATCTTACTTTTGTTACTCTTCAAATTTGAGAACCGGAGCTTTTTCCTATTTTCAGTTTTGCTTTCAGCGCGTTCTACGAATGTAAAATGTCAAAGAAGTTAGATTTAACGAAAGAAGATTTGTATGGAATTCTTGGAGTATCAGAAATAGCGTCTGATAAAGAGGTTATTGAAAATAATCACACTTTCAAGTTTAAACTAGTGTGCCCGTAAATGATATCATTTCGGATAGTCTAATTCGGATAATACAATTTTTTGATCGATGGCAGTTAAAGCAGAAATGGGTTTAATCTTTATCATTTTCTCTTGTTTACTTCAGATAACAAAGTCTTACAGAAAGCAAGCCTTGAAATGCCATCCTGACAAAAACCCTGATAATCCTAAAGCAGGTTTGTTAATATCCTAGAATTGGGTAAGTTTGTGGACGCAAGAAACATCCACGAACGTACATGTTCCACGAAATTACCCGACACGACGACACTGTGTCATTTAGTTTCATTTGAACTTATTATTGAGACAATAATTAGTCATAACTCATAATAAATGTACACATTATTGGTGTATTTTTCTATAAAAAAGGATTATGTTTGAGCAAAGACCTATACATACATGCGTGTATAGGTCTTTGGTTTGAGATAATAGTATTAGATATTAGTACTAAAATGCAACAGCAAGGGTAATATTAAGATAAATGTGTTAAATATAAATTTGAATACATGTACCTATTTCATCATTTTCATTTTGTGTGATATACTTATACAGTGTTACAGTATACTTATTTTCTGACCATTTTGTATTCCTATGACAACAGATTTTCTGTGATTAATTGGACAGGTGATGTAGATAATTTCTTGATCGCTTTGCTTTGGATTTTACTTAGAGCTTTACAAAAGCCCATCATAGACCACAGACTGATCTTTTAGTAGCCTCGGCCAATCAGGCTATCATTAAAGTTGCAGACTCATATGTATATCATATGTATACAGCTATTGGGGCCATAACATCAGTTAGGACTGACTCCTACATAGTAGAGCTGGGACGAGTACTCGAGTACCCGGGTATCGGGTCGAGTAATGCTACTACCCGGGTACAAAATTACTACCCGGGTACCCTTGATTATAGAACACTCCATATTAAACTCGTTTTGATTTTTTATCAAACAAATCATACATTGATCAGACGTATTTATGATTTTTTGTCTACCTTACTGGGCACTATTTTACGACAATATGGCCGATTTCCATATAAAATTTAACTTACCAACGAACAATGTGTACACTACGGTAGCGCTATGTATAGAACGACCAACGAATACAAATCCCGTGTTTAGCTGCTCCGAAGAGTTTGAAGTATCGTTCTAATGGTCAAAATATTAACACCGATATGTTTTCATCCATTTATTATTGTTAACTCACTTCATCAGTATTTATGTAACTAGCAGTTTTAATACTGCAAGTAAAATGACGTACCACACATACAAGTATATTTACTGTTATTTAACCCAATTTCTCATTAGTAAAGGTTGGTAAATTTTGGAGCATGGGGAGGCAGGGAAGGTTCGGAACTATAGGTTCCTGAACATTTCCAGTAACGTCAGGCTCTGACTTTACGGACACAGGTGGTGGCACACAGACATATAGGAAGGCTTTGAGTCGGACACATGTAACTTTGTTCTGCTATATCTAATCAACTCAAGGTCGCAGATATTGCATTTTGTCTTCGGTTCATCACTAAGAATCGTGAAATACAATGTATTGCTTGCCAAAACTTGGCTTTTTGTGCAGTTTGGTTGTTTGCCATTTTATTTAAACAATATTAAGTACCAGGATGCAGGAATGATGGCTCGTTCTAGAAAAATAGCGAGTACTCGGGTACTCGCGGGTAATATGGTCCCGGGTACCCGGGTACAAAATGTCTACCCGTCCCAGCTCTACTACATAGATTTAGATTGTAATTGATACTTATTACATCATGTATGTTTCCTAATGTTAGGATATATTTATTTTTAGCGGAACAGTTTCACAGACTTACACAGGCTCTTGAAGTTCTTACTGATGCTGCTGCTAGGGTAATATTATTTAAGAACTTTGTATTTACTTACCGGTATGGTGAAAAAGTAAAAAAAAAGAATTTGATAATTAATATGTTATTTTATATAGATCTCTTTAGTCTTATAATATTTAGTCTTATAATAATGTATACTCATGTGTTTATTTTTTCCTAATATTGTTTTTTTTATGATAAAGATTAAGTCGAAGACATACAGACGTTTAGAGTATGATATCCTGAGTTTAGTTCCACGTTGGAACTTATGTCTATTTTGCCAACATAACAGATCTAGGTAAGTTGCCAAGAGTCTGAGATGAAGTATGCTGACTTTTAATCTCAGTTTCATTTTTGTTCATGGCAACTTTACTTACCCCATCTTTATGTTATAATATCTTCGTTGTAAAAATTTTGTTCAGCTGCTATCTTTTACAAACAGGCTGCCTATGATAAAATCATAAAAGCCAAAAAGGCTGCAGAATTACGACAGAAGCAGTATGATTCCAAACGCAAGAAGTTCAAAGATGGTATGTTATTCTTCTGATGTCCTTTAGATTTGTTTGTTAATCTCGTCCAATTGTGTAATTATCTTAATAGTCAATGTTTGAAATATCAACCTGGCAAAAAGATGATGTGTGAAGGAAAAATATACTTGTTTGTATATTTTATAATTCCCCATACTGTATATATGTTATACTTGGGAGAATAAAAGATATGTTGAGTTGAGTTTTTAATTATATTGACTTTGGAGGAGAGATTATCAATGCAAAACTGTTTTAAGATGATTTGGTAAGATTTTCTGTAAAGAATTAATTTTGTGAAAATTTTAAATGATTTCAATGCAACAATTGATTTTTGCATTTAGATTATAAGTCTGTATAAGATAATTGCAGTTCTAACTGGTGGATTCTGATAGCAGATAGATACTACTAAGATATGATAAATATTTCAGTTGATTCTTTACTTAAACTTAAATTCTTCCATATCTTTGACTGATAGTGGAAAAGCTTAATCAGCTGAAAATGAGGTCATATCAATCAAAATCAAAACCAGGGCTTTTTTTCCTTCTATAGCAGGGGCCATTAATAGGCGTCTTCCCCTCAGGAAAAATTCAAAATCATGCAGTTTTCCCTTAAAATTCTATGTACATCAACTTTTTTCATCCCCTTTTGCAAAATATATGTTATTTTCCCCCAAATTTAAGGACAAGGCCCCTTCCCCTACCTGTGAAAAAAGCCCTGTATGCAGTATTCAGAAATATGTAACACATTATATGTACATAACATAATTTCATTCAGATCTTGAAGCTAGAGAAAGAGCAGTCAGTGAACAGAAAGTTGACACTGTTGCAGCAGCTAAAAGGTTACAAGCAGAGGTTGGTAGTAAAGAAATAATTCTACAAAAAATGTAGTATGAAAAAAAGTAGTATTATCTGAATAATAGTGCTAAAAGACTATTAATGAATTTTTTAACATTAATGCTATGGCTTATTATAGTCATTTGACTGTTTGGTAAATTGCATTATGACAACAAAAAGTCATATGATACATGCACATTCTTATGTGAATAACAGTAACGGTTAAAAACAGTTTTGATTAAGGATAGGAACAGTACTTAAAATTTAAACTATGAACAGTACTTTAAGTTTAAACTATGAACAATGCTACAAGTTTAAACTTTGAACAATGATACGGTTAAATTATGAACAATGCTTATGATTTGGTTGAAGAATTGTGTTCTATTCCATATGTTCCTTCCTCCACTGTTGATCATGTTGAGAAAGTGTCAGTTACTTTGACAGTAATTGTTAACCAATCCCCTGTACTACAGCTTGTGTACATAATATCATTTTCAGTTACCATGATTGAGTTAAATTTGAACTTAAATATCATTTAATCAAACAAGGTCACATGTTTAATTACCCCCAATAATGAAAATTATTGGTATAATGGTAATAAAAAGCGGCAGCAATTGCACTACTCTCCCCTTCTCTATTGTCAGACAGAATTTAAAATTTGCCCTCCTATCTGAAATTTCTTCCTACAAGCATTTATAATATGTTTTTTTATATAGATACATCAAATGTATTTCACCTTTAGTTTTTTTAGAAACATATAAAAATCAATAAGACTGTTTCAAATTCAGATCGAGAGATTGAGAAAGGAAGGGAACAGCTTATTACAAGAAACACAAGAACAATTACGTAAAGATTTAGAAGAAAAACTGAACAAACCTGTTGAAGATGACAGTGACGATGATGAAGAGACATCTACAGCTAAAATAAAGGTAATGCGGGTACATAGCTGTCAAGAGTCAGAAAGTTCTAGCTGTGTGATTTAAAACTAGGGACCAGGGGATGTTGCTTTCTTTGCGGTTTCTTGGCAAAGCTGTGGCATTGGGTCCGGAGAGCCTCTGGCACCAGGAAACTCTCAAAATATTGTTTTTTAAAGACTTGTCTCGAGAGATTCCTGGTAGTTATTGCATAGGCATATCATAGCTAAAATGTCTCTTTTGGAACTAATATTTCTTGTGAGTGCAGTTTTTGCATTAACCCACATGCCAGTAGCCTGGGCAAGTAAGTTTCTATTCATGTAATCAGGAAAGTTTTTCAGGAACTTTTTATTTCTAATAGCCCTCTCATAGTTTGGACTGTCGGTTTTAGAAATTAGACTAGTCCATACACTGTGAGTGACATATTTTTTAGTGATAAATATTTTTATGCTGGAAATAAGACCTGAGATAATTTGTTTTATTTTTCTTCATAAAGTCAGCATGCCTGAAACATCAGAAGAATAGAAAAATAATTTTCCAGTTCAGTTTATGTCAGTACTATTTGGTGAGATTTACTGTCTAAGGTTTTGTGCAATATATCATGTCTGTTTGTAGGTTCATTTTAGTGTATAATAGTTGATTATTTTGTTTTTAGGCAAAATGGAAGATCAAAAAAGGAGAGGTTAAAGATGAAGGTTACACTAAAGATGAACTTGAACAGATTTTTTCAAAGGTTTGTTCATTATTCCATATTTTATCTTGTTAAATAATTTACCAAATTCAACTCAAGGAACAATTGTGTAACAATAAACCACTTATTTTTGTCAGTTTTAATCAAACAATGGCTGTGTTGAATTATAAAAAACACAGTTAATATTTTAGATTTTCTTTTCTTTGTCGAGTGTGGTTAATAAAACAGAAAATGAAGTATGATTTGCCATTGATAACATTTTTCATTGAATTCTTTTTTTGAAAGCAGTAACAGTCAGTCTTTGTTTATGGTATATCATTAATTGAAAAATGTCCAATAATTCAATTTTATCTGATCTACAGTTAAACCTTTGTTAGCAGCCACCTCCAGAGAAAGATCACCCCGTGAATAATTGCCATTCTTTAAAAATCTGTCATCAATTATTAAGAACAAAATGACCTCTGAGTAAAGGCCAATTGTCAATAAAAGTCACACTATGTCTTTCCCAATGATGGCCTTTATTCAAAGGTTTGACTGAATGTAATTGAAAGATGAATTGTGAATTTAAGTTTTATCTGTAAATCTTTACATACCATTCCTTATGACAAAGACTGTCCTTATAATTTAAGGTAAATGCCACATTGAAGTGGCCTTAAATTGGTTATACAATGACTGTTGTTTTTATATTTCTAGTATGGTGAAGTTTTAAATATTGTTGTGTCTATAAAGAAATCAGGGACTGCAATCGTTGAATTTTCTTCACCCTTTTCAGCAGTAAGTATATAATATACCTTGTCAAATTATTATCTTTACCCCCGCAAAAGTTTGAGAGGGGGTATATTGGAGTCACTCTGTGGGTCGGTTGGTCGTTGGTGGGTCGGTCCGTCTGCATAAAGTTTGTGGAGCGAACTACTTCCACATTTTTTAAGCCATTGCAATGAAACTTGACATATGTTATCACCATCAAGTGTAGATGTGCATGACACAATTTTCATCATTCATTGCAGAGTTATGTCCCATTGAACATAGCCATATAGTGTCAAAGCGGCGGTTGGGTATTAGTCACCTCTGTGACAAAGCTCTAGTTATTATTATTATCATAATGATTTCCAGTAACATATGAATTTGTTGACGAAATAACCATCAGTTCATGGTCAAATAATAGCGTCTTATAGGTTTTATTCTTTAGGGTGACATATATTATTTTGTGTCATTCCATTCTGTTGATTCTGTTTATGTCCACACTCAAATTATAGTACCAGAAAATTGAACAGAAATATGCAATGTAGCTGCTGGAAGAATGTGTGAAAGCATTTGATTGGATGTCTGCTATGACATCACAAGGTGGCAGAGTTAGGTCCAAACAAGATGTCGGCATTATATTTGACTTACAATGTGTTTAACTTTACAAGTAGATACATACCAGTAAAAGAGGATTTTTCTTTATTTCATAGTAAATTGAATAGAATTAATATGTGAATGAATAGTTTCTATTCTGTTCAATATAATAATGTCGTATTTTGCTGATAAAGCCCTAAAGGGGCCCAGTTTAGGCACTCTAGGATATTACCTTCTGAATTTCTATATGAGCTAATATTAGACATTTTTTAGGTATTATGTTTATTAGAAATTATTGTTGCTTGATGATGCTGTTTTCAGGATCTTGCAGTTAAAAGAGTGATGGGTAAATCTGATTTTCCTCTGACATTAAGCTGGTTGTCAGGGAAACCACCAGAAGAAACAACTGACAGTAATAGTTGTCAAGGAAACCAAAATATTCCTCAGAGAGAAACTTTCGCCTCTGCATATCCTCCTAGTTTTAGTCAGGTAAACATTCTTTTTTATCTATTTTTTGTTACTTTGGCAAAGTTGTAGGATATGTATGCTTTAAGAATAAATTGCTCACATTTCAAACAGAATGATTTAAGCATGTTGTATAATCATCTTGCTTGTATTTACTATACTCCCGCAAACAAAGTTTGAGGGGGTATATTGGAGTCATTCTGTCGGTCGGTCGTTGGAAGGTCTGTCTGCATAAAATATCATAAGTTTCTGGAGCGAACTGCTTCCACATTCTTTAAGCAATTGTATTGAAACTTGAAATATCTTATCACCATGAAGTGTAGATGTGCAAGACACAATTTTCATTCCCAGCCATTCACTAATTTTAGAGTTATGTGCCCTTGAACTTAGCCATATAGTATACAATGGCAGTCTTAGTTTGTGGAGCAAACTACTTCCACATTTTTCAAGGGATTTAATTGAAACTTGAAATATATTATCAATAAGAAATGTAGATGTGCAAGACACATTTTTATGCCCAGTGATCCACTTCTTGCAGTGTTGTCCCCTTGAACTTAGCTGTATAGTGTACTATTACATTCTTAGTGTCAAAACGGCGGTGGGGGGTATTAGTCAACTCTGTGACAGCTCTAGTTTGGATGGTGAAAAGTATTTTCTACATGTGTCACACAATGAGTGTATGGCTCATTGAATCTGTTTATGTATCAAATATTATTACTGGTATTTAATTACTCATGAAGTGAGTCAAGCACTATGGTTTTATAGGCTTACAAGTATGCAATATACTGTTGACCTTAATTGTCATAACTTTTATAGATATGTTATTTTTAACTTTTCCTAGATGCTTGCTTTGTCCTTTTTACTTGATGTGTTTGATTTATAATCAAGAATATGATGTTGAAAATCTTTCTTTATATTTGATGTATTGTACTTTTATTTTCAGCCTTTCTCAGAACCTGCTAGTTCTGGTAACAAAGACTTTGAAAGTGTTGTACTCATGAAGATGAGACAAGCTGAAGAAAGAAAAAGATTGATAGAACAAATGATGAAAGAAGACGAGGAACATGGTTGATGATAATTATGTCATAAATAATTGACATGAAATATAGAAATTAATAAGAAATACAGTACAACCTCTCCAGAGTGGCCATCTCTTGAGCAACAGCCTCCCTTCAACAACAGCATGATTTTTTGCCCATTGCACAATTTAACTATTAATTTGATCTCTCTAGAGCAACAACCTTTAAAACAATGTAATTTTACTACTCCCAGAGGAGTTGCTTTGGAGAGGTTGCACTGTATTGGCATTATGGCATCAATGTTTAGTTTAATATAACATTAGGTGGATGTAATAGGGTTGCAGTTTTTGTTTTTAATGGGTTTCTGTTAGAGATGCAGTCAAACCTGTATTATGTCTTTCCCAAAGGTGGCTTTTGTTCACATGTTTGACAGTATTCTCAATCAGAGATGTTCTCTGATCTTATGGAATAATCAATATTATGACTCAATTATGTTTTTTAGCAAAGTTCTAAATTGACACAGACACAAATGATCCTATTTGTGGCCAAGTACATACACATGTAACTTGTTACTGAATTTCTCCTGATCATCCCTTGGAATAGTTTTGATAGTATACATAGACCAGTAGTTTAAGGAAATTCAGTGGAATTTCTTATCTTGACCTGAACAGAGAAAGAGAGAGAGAGAAGGAAAAGCAGGTCACAGACAGGTTTTTTTAGAATATAAATGCACAACTTTTGTAAAGAGATATTAAGTAAAAATGGGTACCAATTAATTTGTTCAGATTAAGGTAATTTCCAGATTAGCAGGTCAGATAAGGGAGGTTCCACAGTACAAAATGTAAAGTAATTACAAGATTATTTGTTTAGAATGTTTTTTATGTAAATGATTTATAACTGGAGTAAAAAGAATGATATTTCCTGATGTTATAGTAGCTTTCTTCTGAGTATTTTTCCACTGGGTGACCTTGGTAATTCTTGTACAATGTGGACCCCTCCACGAAGTTGTTTGTACGGTGCTACTTGTGCTGTGAAAAAATGAACATAAAATAAGCTGGAGATTTCCGTGCATCAAAGAATATTGATATACTCTAGAGTATGCTATATTTCCTGACTATTTGCTCTGGTTTAAAGACAGGGGATGCTGAATTTTGCACAAACAATGTTTATATGCATAACTTTGCGATTTTTGGATATCACATAATCAATTCAGAAATAGTTATTGAGCTACATTTTTATATCGTTATAAAACTTCAATAATTGCATTCTGATCTTGTTATTATTAGTGTTTTATGTAATTCGTTATTTAAACCATGTTTTGGACTAAAAGAATTGGTCTAAAAATTTGCCAGAACAGGACACAACCATCCCTATAAAATCGAAATTTTGATAAAGCAACGAGCGTTACTCATACCAATAGCTATGCAAAGCATACATTTTACCAATAATTATGCCCTCCTTTCAAAGAAAAGGGGTGTATATTGCTTTGCACATGTCGGTCAGTTGGTGCGTCACTAGAGAACGATTTGGCGTAAGCTCTCAGATTTGGTTTGGAGGATAGACTACACATGTATATGACCCCTATTGATTTTGGTATCAGTATGTCAAAGGTCAAGGTCACAAGGGGCATCCTTGTTTCACAAAACTTCTTGTTAATTTTATGATTAAAAATAATTTGAATGTGTCTAGTTATACTTACAATTGACATAGTCGAGGATTTCTGATTTCTTGGTTGGTTTGTTACAGACTATGAAAGCTGTGGGTAATTGTCCGTGTATTTCATGCGGTTTACCTACCACTGCTGCATCTTTTACACAGTCATGTGACAATAACACTGACTCTAAATATGCTGGTGCTACCTACAATAAGATTATATTATACCAACACATATATCTTATACAGACCATATTCATGAATTTCTGGAAAATATGTACGCATATGAATTGTTCATTTTCATTTCTACCCATATGTATTTTTCTTGATACTATAACATTTATCATTGAAGTGTTATAGGGTGTAAGGTCCAAAACCATTACTGTAAATGTTTAGTTCTTTGATGCTACCTGATAGTTACCTGATACCCTTTGTATTTGATGATTTCTTTGAATGATTGATAATTTAGTTACCTGATACCCTTTGTATTTGATGATTTCTTTGAATGATTGATGATTTAGTTACCTGATACCCTTTGTATTTGATGATCTCTTTGAGTCTGTCCACAACAAAATAATGCCCATCTTCATCATAGTAACCAATATCACCTGTATGTTAAATATTAAAATAGACTTGGTGTATTTAGTATACTAGTTTCTTTTGTATCAATGTGCAATGTCTTAGTTATATGTATTAATGGTAGCTACTTGACTCCACTAGTCCTCCTGGGTTAACACATTAGTGCTCACTCATTTACCCATTCACAAAATAAATATGTACTTTCAATTATGAGGTCAGAAAAAAAGTTGAGTTTCCCTTTACTTGACCAAGGGATTGGTCTCAGAAAAATGAGCTTCGTCTAAGTTTTGAAGCCCCAGACTTCAGGTTAAAAGTTTAGTTAAGTTTATGAAGTAAATTGATGTGTAATATTTCTTTGGTGGACACAGAATCACAATGACCATTTTCACCTAATTCATACATCGCAATATTAATATGCTATTCATGTACATTTGTAATACAATATGTAAGTATAATTTGATTGTCACCAGTTTTCATCCATCCATCTTCTGTTATAGTTTCACAGGTAGCTGATGGGTTATTAAGATATCCCTTCATTATTTGTGGACCACGTACCCATATCTCACCATTTTGTCCACTGGACAATGTTGAACCAGTTTCTGTGTGTACAATCTGCAGTTAATATTAAAAATACACCAAATTCCATTGTAATCGATGAAGTTACTAAGTCTGTTTTTATGAGTGTATAACATTAGCCCCCCGGACAATCGTTGGTAGGACATTTGCCCACCAGTGTTCATTTTTAAGTGGACATTTGCCCCACAGTGCTAACTTCTTAGTGGACATTTGCCCCAATGTTTATTTTTCAAGTATTTTTTAAAAACAATATAATATAGAACACTTTCTGGGGGGCACATGTCCGCGTAAAAATAAGCACTGGGGACAATGTCCAGTTAGAAAATAAGCACTGGGGGCAAATGTCCAGTTGGAAAATAAGCACGGGGGGTAAATGTCCGCTTAAAATGGGCACTGAGGGGCAAATGTCCGCATTGGGTCAAATGTCCAACCTACCAACTCTACTGTCCTACCTACCAACTCTACTGGGGGGCAAATGTCCACATGACCATTTTTCATTGGGGAGCAAATGTCTTATGACCCTGAGTTGTAACTATGGCAAACCTCTACCAGGGGCGCATCTGTAGGTTCAAACTGAACTGTAATATGCTGATTCATAATTATATTCATCCATTTGTATTTTGTATCTACCATTAAAAGAATATGCCCCGTATTGTTTCTACGCTACTCATATAAAATGTCTGTCATTAGGGATGTATAGCTGTCTAAAGGCCTCGCCCATAAGCTTTCAATTTTTATACCATACAAGTAAGGTCATAAATACTTTTTTCTTTTCTGAGAGCAAGTGTGTGTATAGGTAGGTACTGCACTGACTACTCACCTTACATTCCGTATTAGGTAATGGTACACCAACTGATCCATACTTCCAGTCATCTAGAGGTGTTGTATGTGTTGCTGGACTAGCCTCAGACATTCCAAATCCTGATAAATAGTCAATACTTGTTGACCAACATATTGCAAACATAAATTTGCGGGTAACATCAGAACACTTAGAACTGTTAAATATACAAATGTATCTTGAAAGTATACATAAGTTCAAAGGTGCAGAAATGACAGGATTGTTCTATGCTTGAAATTTCAGGGCACGCCCAGATACGCCCAGATAAATAAAAATATTTTGCTCGGTCGATATGGCTTACACTGTCCGTGTATTGTTCTCTTGATGATTGGGAAGAGAGAAATACTCTTTTCTAGGAGGGAGGGGGGGGGGGGGGAGTCTTGACCAATCAGTGTACTTTTTTCAAATATTCTTTCTGCGAACGTTCTTGAAAACGTTTTGTCGATATCCGATTTTAACAATACAATGAATGGAGGGCACGAGTAAGTTCTTGAATATTTTAAAGGCGTAAAAATGCCAATTATGCCAATTTTGAAACTTTTATAGATCTGTGTCAATTATGAATTGTTCGTGTACCTTGTCGTATTCCTTTTAATCCGAGTCTATCAATCATTTTCATGGTAAGGTCTAGACTAAGTGGTGCCGCACCGGAATACGGTGTCCTCCAATGACTGAGATCGAACTTGCTGACGGTTGGGTCAGTGGCCAGGAAATTGACCACTGGCGGTGCAATTAAACTGAATGTTATCTGTGAAAACATTTTATGATTAAATCCTTTTAAATTCGTTCCGGTGTCCGTGATACCTTCTTATCTATAGGTGGTTTTAAGTGTCTGTGTCCTATACGAACTAGATGCATAATTATGTAGAAAATAAACAAACAACAAACTGTTTAAGTTTGTTTAGTGTTGTTTTATGGCGCGTCGACAACAAATTGCGATAATAGCGCGCAATAAAAATTAAAAAGGGAAATCAAAAGATTAAAGTCATTTAATAAAATAATGTATTAATGAGAATGAAGAGTGACTGACATGAATAGGTAACAATTCTAAAATAATCATGCAGTTTAAAGATTGGTGCGATGTGATATATAAGTCCTTGGTGATATATTACAAAATACATTCTCTAGTAACATATTCTTCGCCACTACGAACATAAAACGACATTTTGTTTAGTTTATATTACATTTTTCGTCGCCATTTTGGACAGCCACGTGATAAAAAGATAACCGTTACCTTGTGGTATTCTAGAGCTGTCAGGAATGTTTCAGGTTTGAATCTCGGTAGAACTACAACAGGGGCTCCCTGACTGAGTGGGTTTAACATACCAATAACTAAACCAGCAATATGTACCATGGGTAGCACTGATAATGAACTGTCCCCATCAGTAAATGGTAAAAACAAAGGATGTCTGAAATATGGCATTGTTAATACTATTTTAGCACTGTCAATATCTTTGATTTATGTCACACTTGTGTTTTTTGATACATTGAAACGTCTGCCATTGGTTAGATGTCAGATATAGTCAATCATACGTTTGTGTTTGTCTAGACAATTTTATACCGTGACATTAATTAACTACAGAGACAGGGAAGTGCAAAATATAAATACTAGTAGGTAAAATCAAAGATTAATGTATGTTCGTTTCTATATTATTGATGAATGCATTGATAAATATGATGGAGCCTGCCTAAACAATAGTATCTATAATAGTATTTCCAGAATCCGTTTCGGTGATCGATGTACATTTTTTACATTTTCAGGCATACCATAATTATACTGTGCATAATATCATGAATTTTTAAAGTGTTCGTTTAGACGCACACAACAGTCTTCCTTTTTATATATCATTAATGATAAGTAATCGGCGGATTTCGGACAGCCTGCTTTTTTTCACATCTTTAAAATACATGTATATGTATTTCGAAACGGCGAGTCAATGCTTGTGTTCGCAGAGAATCATTTCGAGTTAAAGTAATGATAATGATTATTTAATCTCCAACAATTGGCTTCTCCCATAAACTTTAATGCCAATTTAAAGAGACAACACATGTACTTGCATCTCAAAGGAATATCATCGTTTTAAAAATCTCACGGTAAATCATTTTCTATCATGGAAACCTATAAAGGAAACCAGAACCTTTCCTTTTGATATACAGTGTAGATATACTGATTTTGATACCATGGGTATAAATCCTTAACACTGCGCAAAACATAAAATCGATGCGTGGGCCAATTACCTGAGAGCTGTCAACACAGAGACGATATTTCTATGGGTGAGTTGGACACCCTTAGGTAGCCCTGTGGTTCCACTACTGTAAGGTATTAACGCTACATCGGTGGATGAGTAAATCTTTGGCTGGTTGATATGTCGGTGAGATGGTTTAGTCAGATCATAGAACGAACGACAATCTTTATGACGTCCGAAAACAAACACTGTCTGCAATATATGCATGTACAAATGTATATAATTATACATGTATATCATACTCAAACATTAGCTATGCATATAAGTTACAATTACATACACAATGTATTTCAATACCGTTGATAAAACGTCTTGCCACAATTATAAAATATAGAATTACTTAAAAGACTATTTCAAATGTGAACAACTTTTGTTCGGATCTAAATCTTTTAAGTATTATTTATTAGATAAGCACTGTAAAACTGTGTGTACAAATATGTTATGTTCTTGTAAAATGCTTTCTTATAATACGATTTCTTTTTAAGTCATGTTAATGGAGAATTGAATCGTACAAAATGAAAGCATATCCATTCAAAGCAGACAATCGTCAGACTGCTGTACAACGTAACACATTTCAGGTTCATGTAAACTGAGAAAATATCGTATACAAACAAATAGAAAGTTGCTCTAGAAAGGTTAAATTAATAGTTCAACCCTGTAGTGTGAAAATTATGCTGTTGTTAAAGGGAGGTTGTTGCTCAAGAGAGGGTCGCTCTGGAGAGGTTGTACTGTACATGTTTCACTTTATATGTAACCTGGGTCCGAGCATTAGAGACGTTCTTAAACTGCATAAACTTTGAAGGTATTCTCATTTTGTAGTTTACCTTAATGATATTGTCTTCACGATTCTTAACTTCCATTGCTCTGTCTACACAATCCTCTGTGACGAACATCACACTTGATCTAGTGTCCTTTAATTGTTGCGAGAGTTCTCCTGAAAATCGTGATTTAATGTCCGTTTCTGAATATCAGGTTAGAAACAAATATTATTCACTTACTGGTTGCGGTATGACACCACTAGTTAGTTACAAGTATAAGTCGCATTTTTGCGACTATGGCAGTGAAAATATGGTATGTAGGTAGGATTGTTTCCATATCACCTTTATGTGAGACAATGAGGGACGATGTATTCTCAATTATATTCGCATTTTGGATTTTGCTGTTAGTAATTTTAGAGTCTGTGCCAAAATAGGATTGGTAGAGTAACCCTTAACACAACTATATTTTATTGCTGGCCTTATGTGGCAAGAGCAGACCAAAGTTTGAACATTTGACCACCACTCTGGAGACATACATTCTAACCATGATGTGTCCTACAGAGTACCCACCATGTGGAATGGGTTATTCCTGAAAATACAATACTGTTGTAGTGTCAGAACATGATTGTATTGTAGGAGTAACGACAGCTTACAAGGAACTAAACAGCGTTACTCATGTATGCTTCAACCAGATATAATTAACTAGAATTAAACAACATGCTTTGGATGGTTCGAATGGAATGTGCCAAAATATTATCCAGTACGAGTGGTTAAGGTGGCTGTCTTCATATCACTGTAACCTCTCACGGATAGAGGGTCGTGGGTTCAAGCCCAGCTACCGACCATGTCCGTCTTTATGTGAGACAGAAGGCAGTTGCTTACGGAGGATGGGAGTCTAGTACTGGTTCTTCCCAGGTACGATGGTCCGTCTCATATGACTCTGACTATTGAAAAAGGACGAACAACTCGATATAAACAAATAAAACAAGCTAGATGCCCAAGGCAACATGTAAAGCCCGTTGTTTAGACAGCTTGTGACCTTGACCTTTGAACTAATAGTATGGCTGATGTTCATGTCACATTATTTCATTGAAGTAAACTTTTGTTCCAATCTATTTCAAAATCCTTGACAAAAAGTATGTACATGATGGCCGTGGAAAAACCCAATCTGAGTTTTATACCCATCATCTACCAAGGGAGATTACTCGCAGTCATCTATTTCGTTGAACGGACTATAGTTCAATTTTCTTATAGTCAAGGTCGAATATTGGACGATACCATTGTAAAGGTAATCACTGTAAATTGATTGCCCAAATAATTTTAAATCCGTAGTAAAGTGTCATTCACTTGAACCAGAGTCATGGTGTATTGGATAAGGTGCCATGTACATTGTACATACATAACAGTTTTACAAAATGAAGCAGATGTGTGTGGTTCGAACTAAGTCAATGGCACTTTCTTTTTAAATTATTATATCCATTTATTTTTTATAAATTATTAACTGAACTATGTTTGTTCTTGTTACATGTATGTATACACGCTAAATAGCCCCTTTTTATCAATTTTCAAAAGAGAAAAGGGAAAGAAGAAATGCATTTGTTCTCTGGTGTATTCCTCTTTTTTATTTCTTGTATACATTTTATTGGACGAAATCGCGAATACAAATATATAATTTCAAATACTATGTAAAAACACTAAACACCTGAATCGATTTTTACTTATTATATTATCACTCCACAATTGAAATATATAAATCCTAATTACCAATGTGAGGTTATTAATATATTTTTGTTAATTTAACGGAACAATTTAAAAATAAAAAACCTATGAATAATAATTTCTTATCGATGTATA
Organism: Lutraria lutraria; assembly: GCA_964023205.1. Lineage (NCBI taxonomy): Eukaryota > Metazoa > Mollusca > Bivalvia > Venerida > Mactridae > Lutraria > Lutraria lutraria. Next base: position 29,339,501 of record OZ026834.1, read on the forward strand.
TAAAGTTAACTTCTATTAAAAATGAAAAAAAAAAAGAAAATAAAAATGATGTCTAACGTCAGACGCAGTGCTCAAGATTCACTGATTTTGTGCTTTACCAATTGCGCCACAGAGGACAGTGATTATAAAGCTTAATAAATTGGCCTATAGCAAATTACAACAGTATTCGTGTTACCTAAACATGTATAAATGAGATCGTCCATGTATACAATAACATTGCTGACCTAAAAATTGAACTTATAATGATATATCTGTTTGGTAAATATAATAAACAAGCATAATATTAAACTGAGGTAATTTTCTTCAAGACAATCAATGCCCTTGTCTTTCGTTGAAAGCGACTGAGAATGTGAGTACCACTGGTTGAGGATCTGGGACTAACTGTTACAGAAGTACGATGGCACAGACTTACTAATTCGTTGCACACATGTCATCTCTGTTCCACCATACAGAAGTCAAACACGTTCACGCTAATGCTAATCGCCTACTTATAAAAAAGTACTTGTTTGGAAGTGTATCATACATGTAGTTAGTCATCGATCATCATAACGTTTATTTTCAGAAGTACAGTCTGTTTGTATATATAGTAACATACATGAAAATGTATCTACAACATTAGTTACTTTCATACTTGATTAAATCTCCTCTAGGCCGAAGGAACGCATTTTTATTTTGTCAGTTTTCTTCTCATTGGCTATGCACCATAAACCATTGGTAGCAATTATCTTCTGACTAAAAAGTCATGTTTTGAAAGTGTGGATGTTCTTTTTTTGTTCACCAAATTACGTTTTCCTGATACCTCTTTAGTCGAAGATTCAATTGATAGAATTTGCATCTGGATTAGGAAACAAGATCCTGTGTAGCTATTTATCCACGCCAACGTTCCTATAGGGTTAGTGCTATATATCATCTACATAACGTATAAGAGAACGCGAAATATAATGATTCTGAATTCACTCCAATAACGTTTAGCTTAGAAGTTTAGGGTTCATGTATGCGCCCTGTTAGTCTTTGTGTTTCGATTACAATACGGAGAACTAACTGCAATGATTTATGGCATACATCATAAAAACAATATAATACTACATAACGTTACAACTACATGTAGTTTCTGTCATGTAGAATGTTGTACAATGTTTTGTTATAACAAAGCATCTGAAACATAAATTTCATTTTTGCGTCAGAAGCAAACCCTACGCCCATTAGAAACTTTATAAAAAACTACTTTCATTTTGTTTTCATTCATTCTGAAATATTGTAGTGCAGATCACTAAATAGCAATCTGAAATTGATTTCCAAAAGCATTCAATCTAACCACATGCAGAAAAAATATGATTATAATTCAGTTATCTGAAATGGTTATAAATGACTTGTGATAAATTAATTTGTGCTCATGATGTACGAGCATGCAGCCAGTAAACATAAGTATTCCTTTCATGACAGAATGTTAATTATTGCCTGTTGTACATCAACCCTGCCATGTCTTGATGGATCAACTAAACGTGAATGTAAACGTACTAAACTAATTATTGCCATGTTTATGCTTGCTTCCTTGGACTCGTCTATGTGCAAACCATTGTCTTTGAATGCCGCTAGCAAATGACGAAAGAGCTCATATTTTTCTAATCGATCACGCACTTTTCCACGCATGACGATGTTTTTTGGTGATCGACTCGCTATTTCCAGACATTTTCTGATCTTCTCAATTCTCAGAAATAGTCGTGGACCTTCTTCTACTAGTCTGTATAGAACATCTGATAATTCTCTCTGTGTACGGTCATCCAGCCTCTCAGAGAGAAGATTACGTGATGGAATCATGTAATAAGGTAGAGTGTGCCATTTAGTAATAGCAGTTCTCAAAAACGTAAGGGCCAGTAGTACCAACGATACTAAATTCTCTTTTCTAAACACATGTAAGGGAAGCAACTCTGATAACCAGTATGTAATATTTTTCATAATGTAGGAAGATATTTCACCCGTGACTTGTTTCAGGATATTTTTAGCAATCATCTTCAGGAGAATGTAGAGTTTGGTTTGAGTCCCATTGAAACTATGTGTCAATGTCAGTTCTGATTGTATGAAACAAAATCTCCATTCTTGATATTGTCTATCACTACCTTTAGCACCGACTGGTACAACTTGTGGTAGAAATGAACAAGCGGTACGAACAGTATCTCTTGATGGCCATTCATGCTGTCGTGGTCGTGAAGCCCAAGTCTGTAATAACTGAGGACAGTGAAACGTGAAACCTAGTACATGGTCAATACTAAAACCACCTCCGGACCATGGTGCAGCTGGTCCTGTCACTTCATGAATAATACCGACATTGTCTCCGTTCAACGCTTTCTTGGTTACTGCTGCCCAAAACGTGCTTGATAAATAAATGTCACCACTCTCTGATTGAAACAGACAGCTGCGTAAATCTTGATCTATCACATTTCTAAAAGATGCCGATCGATACAGTTTCAGTCTTGTATAACCAGGAGGTACATTCTCCATATCTGCTAAACCCACGGCATCAGTATGACGTGGTAGTCGATTTGGTAGTTGATCGGCAGTAAAAACACGTAGAACATTATTCAATAGAGATATCAAGTCAATATCACTTTCAAACATTGAAGTGATACCTTCGCCTTTACTCCCTGCTACTATACTTGCACTGGGTCCATTTATATCGAATTTGAAGAATACTTCTGTATGGATCTTCCAGAACTCTTTCCTAAACCTCACAATATCATCATTGTAACCAAGATGATCCAGGGCACGGTATAGTACCCGAGAAAACATCGCCATTTGTTTTTCCAAACAGACCACTGGCCCAGCTATCGTTGTAACCTGTAATGTATTTATTATAATTAACACTGGCAGTAGAAAACTGGCATCCTTGAACGGTTGTATAAATCTGTCAGTTGTCATCTGTGAAATGTGAACTTCGATTAGCATTACCCAATCAGCTGTTCGATTACCCGATTTAATGTATGAATTTGGATGTACTACACTCTAATAAAATGTACGGTCGTCGCAAATAGATCAGTGAAAAAGCCAAATGTACGAAACATTTTGAACACAATTTTCTTGATAAACCGCAATTTTATAAATTCTCATTTCTACTGAGTGACTCTTATAACAGTCAACCCTCACTTAGCGATCAATTCAATACTATGATCACCCTAGTATAACGACCACGTCATTTCGGACCGGTTTCCGTGATCTAAGGTGGTCTTAACACCGACGAACTTCAGTACTTGTATTTATCAAAAAAATGTTTATTTATTATCAACCTAATTTGGTTGTTCGTACATCCGGGTCCATTGAAACACCCCAATAACTCTGAAACATCCCAATTCATCCCAATAACTCTTAAATCACCCAAGTACAACTCAATTATAATAAAACTTTTTATAATGAAATAATCGTATCATAGCACTCCATCGCATTGTACTATATTTGGAAACATTATACGGTCCCAGATTATATTATAGCATTGGGTAGTACCCGTTACCTCATATGCTCGTTACTGCATGGATTTTATTGTGAATGAAAACTTACTAGGCACGAAATTCTTTTCATTCTTGATAAATAAATCATATTTTATCATCAATGAAAAACATTTTATCTTCAACAAATCTTTATGATATGCATAGAGATATTTTAAAAATTAATATCAATATTTAACTGGTAATTTATGCAAATAAATGTAACCAAAGAAACAATAATTACCTGAATGTTACATCGTTAAACAATCTGTTATTGAAATATGGGAAATCTCAAAACGAAACTAAGAGAAAAATGGGGATTCCCCGACCGCAATGAATCACTAGTCGTAATCCAGTACTTGTTTGATAGAGCCTCAGTAGACGGGTGGTAATGGGCTCTGACTAGTAATCGCTTTCCCATCACAGCTGCGACTAATAATCACTAGGCACTGACTGCTTAATGTTCGAACCACACGCGGGACAAAATTTCACATGTGCTGAAACTTTCCAGCTAGTCTAAGGAACGTCAGTGATTCTAACCAGGTATACGGCTGCATGGGGTCTTAAATTCCTCCACCGTGAAGCTGTAAAAGTCGCCGAATCATACGAACTGTTGGTGCCACGATAAGCCCCTTTTCTACAGAAAGTCTATAAATTGGTATTAATATATACATTTCAACAGATTTACGAAAACACCTGTATAGTTCATATTCTGTAAAACATCTGAAACAGCTTTAAAAAATGACCGTTATATATATGCATTACACTAGCGATAAAATGCCGCGTTTTTATTTCCATACGGTGAAAATACTTCCGAAAACCACGTAATACCGAATTTCCATTCTGTTTTATTTTAAGATTTTATTTCATTGTGTCAATGCAGACATTAGATCCTACATGAGTTTGGTTTTATTTCTGCTTAAACGTAAACGGAATCTATATTGCCTACTCAGTATATTGACATCTTAAAGTAAAGCTAAATGGAAATTCCGTATCTTACGTGGCTTTCATTCATTTTTAGCACGAGTTGGTGAACTTGGTCTTTTCAAATTCGGCTAATCGTATAGGCTAATCGAATGACGTATGTCATACAGAGCCATCTCCTGTCTCTAGAGGACTATCACACTATGCTAGATTTATATAAATTAACATATTTTAATGTAAAAATATTTTTGTCATAAAAACATTTAAAATCTTACCTGATGTAAGTTGTGAGTTAGCAATAGTCAATGCTGCTCCTACTGCCGTTACCCCGAGAAACACGTGGGCGAATTCGGGCGTGTTTGTTCCATAAAGACAAGCTACATCTCCTTGTTGTAGTCCGAATGCTTTCAAGTTATTTGATACATTATACGTCTCCTCTTCTAACTGATCAAAACCAATTTCTCTGTTCGTTATTCCATCAATCTGAAATAAAATTACATGAACTAAAATCCAGTCTTATTTTCACTGATCACAATAGCTAGACAACATGAATTGTACTCATTTCGTGCTTATTTCCTAACTCAAGTCCCAACAAACATGCCGTGACTATTGCTGATAGACAATCGTAATTCAAACTCGACTGTTCAAAAGATCATACCGTGCCATGGGTACGTAGAAAACGCTGGGTTTGGGGTGGGGTGGGGGCTTAGTCCCATCCACCCCCAATAATTTTGGTTGTAATGTTTTTTAAAACCGGGGCTATAACAGATCCACCTTCATGTGATTATATGTGAATATATATGTTTAACATTGCAAGAATGTCGGTTGTGAAACGTTACGCATGCTTTATGAATATACAATGTACATGTCAAGGAGTCGCTATTCCTGACAATGTATAGGATTTTCACAAAGTTGCTGGAGGATCACATTTGTGGTCCAAACAAATCACTTTTTTAAACAAGAGGGTCATGATGCCTTAGAATCGGACATCTGAGAAGACAGTGACTACTTTCATCTTAATATTTGGTTTGGAGAGCATACTGTGACACTGCCAAACCATAGACATCATTTTAGAATAAAAATTAGGGTAGTTTATTTATAAACACATTGCTTTTTTTAAATAAACCTACATTAGCCTCTGTAATATATAGCATCCCTGTATCGAGTGACCTCTGGGTCAGGGCCAATTTCAACCCCAGTGATGCTTTAAACAAATTTTGTAAAGGGTCTCTACGCAATGTTACATACCAAATATTATAACAGCTCTAGACCTTGCATTTTTGGAAAAGAAGATTTTTTCAGTATTTCCTGAATGAGCCTATATATATAGAAGTTCAAATAACCCCTGAGGCTGGGTCAATATTGACCTTTGGTTGAGGTCTACTAGACAATGCTAAACACCAAAATGCTCTAGGTAATGCAGTTTCTGACAAGAATATTTTGAAAGTTTTACCTTTTGGTTGCCACGGCAGAAAATAGAATGCAAAAACTTAGAATAAAACAATAGCATCGTGTACTAGATAACTACATTGCATAATTTTGCATAATACTACATCCATGTATACCATACCAGACAGTCAGTTCTATAACTCCACGGTGTTGTCTAAAGAAAAGTGCGTACATTTGTATTTCTCAGTTACGGAAGTGCCCATGAAGTTGCGAAGTACATGTATACATATGTTGTCACTCACCAATGCCACATTGCTATTTGAGTTTCTCGCCTTCCTCTTCAGGACAAAGTCTGTCACGCTACATTCTGGAATTGGAAGTTTGTGTTTAGACACGTGGTACATACGACGTAAACTTCTTCCAAGCATGAATGTTGATTTTATGTGAAATATCTACACTGTTCACTATAATGACTTCTGATGTGTTTAGGCCTATATAGCGCTAGATTTCCAGACAGCTTATATTTCTTATCAAACCATGGGTTTTAATATTTAAGCAACCTGTTCTACACAGATAAGGGTCGGACCCGTCGTAAGTTCCAAAAATCTAGCAAACGCTTGTATTCCATTGACATTGCTAGTTAAAATCGTAATTTTTCATCAGCTACGCTCGCAAAAGAGCGGAAAAAGATTTAGTATTATTGAAAATCTGTGCAAATATCTCTATATAGCATGTAAGTCGGATGTGTTAAATAGCAACTTTCGTGTTTTACATATATATATATTATATAGATGAGCGAAACGATTAACTTACGATTTGTTTAAAAACACAAGAAATGTTGTCCGCGCCAAAACCAATGCATTACGAACAAAGCTCATAAATGTTGAGTACATACCTTTAAAGTCTGAGAAATGGACACACGATCGGGCTAGTGGTCGTTTTATGATAAGAATCACATATTATTAATACACGTATTATATTATATTATATTATAGTTAAATCCTGTCAATCAACGGACCTAAAACCATCTTACAGTGAAAGGATAATTCTACCACTTAGAATAACTAAAAGAAGAGAAAGTAGGCCATCATTCTGTTCAATCGTAACAACTCGGGCGTTCCCGGGCATTCCCGTCACTGTACAAACGCCGAGGAGTTCCGATTGTATTCTGACATCGAGATATACTAAGTAATGGGAAAGTTTAATTGATTTAAGAGCGATATCGTCTGAACGGAGCTCGACTGTATAAATTTGTGCGTTAATGATAAGATGATGTAATTTATACTATCGGAGCATATACTCAGACAAGGGAAATATGTTAGTGTCCAAGGAATGACCTATCTTTTATCGCACCATGATATTTTGTTATGAAAACAAACACAATGTTATAAATTCAGGGGGTTTCTATCTAAAGATCGTTCACTTTGATAATTTAGATCACTAGGCCTTATTTCGTGAGATAGGCTAAGTTATTGCATAAACCAGTCTCTTCCCGGCATATTGTCTGTAAACTTGTAATTATTATACATGTATGTAAAGATTCAACATATCTATTCCTTTTTTTTTTGGACACAGTGCCTGTCCCATATCAAAGGGCCTTGAAATAGCCCCCCCCCCCCAAAAAAAAAAACATAGTCCGAGCCTCGTTTGTATATAAACATATGTAAGTCCTTGACATTAGGTAAGCTCATGACACATATATATTCCTCTTTAATATAACCATGTATATGAGTGATTCTGGTAGAACGACCATTAATTCAAATGCTAGAAAATGTGGCATATTTTTCAAATCTTAGGCCAGTAGTTTCTGATGCGCCAAAGTTACTTCACTCCATGAGATCAGAGTGATTTATACACAAGTGCTATTATTACGCTCACACCCACAATGGCGGACGAAAGCTTATTCGACTTTTTACATTCAGAAATCGTTGCTTTCTTGTATAGAACAACAGATAAGGATGACCAGGTAATGACAGGCTATCGCTTTTACATAAATTCATCAAAAAGTTTTAATGAGTGGTTGGAAATTGTTTGTTTGAGGCAGCACTAGATCATTACACTATCATCACAAGACAAGTTGTTGTCATTTGGACGTTTGGTTGTTGACATGTAATGTCAATGTTGTCTGTCAATCACAGATCCTGCAGTCGTGTGGCTAATTAATTTCGTTGTTTCCAACTTCTAGTAATGAAATTCAGTTTATTCATCTACGCATCCTTTCGTCACTACCACACTCATTTGTAAAAGCACAGGAACTTGTTATTCAATAAAAAAAAATGCCCCTTAAAAAATTTACCTACGTATAGAAAAAACAACAGTACAGTTGTGCAATGCCTCCCACTCCCCACCCACATTGCTGACACAAGAATCTAAATTCTGGTCAACATAGTTACAGGCTAGCCCTACTAATAATAGTAGTATTAGTACTATAAATTCGGCTTTCTGGTTGGCCGATTTTCATGAACAAGTTTGGAAGGGCCATCCTCTCAGCCTTACAAACATCTGCATATTTATGTGCGGAAATTAAAATTATGTCAAAATCTTGTAAAACTTTTAATTCGATAGAAATAACAATAATCTGCGTGAAGCCACTTCTTTTTTATTTCTTGGTTTACAAAAGCGGGTGATTTACATGTCAGATGGGCCGTCTCTATGGTGGCTAAGGGAGCATAGGAAGTGAATTGCATCAATCCAAGTGAAAATTTGGTGGTTGGGTTAAATTTACACTCTTGAATTTGCATTGTCATGTAATTTCGCGATACAAGCAATAGACGAAGACAGATTGGTTGAGTCCAGATTGTTTGTTATGCAGTTTATAAATACATTTAAGAAAGTTTTACCATGATTGGTTGGATTTATATGATTTATGAAGCTATAAGAATCATTTCAATTTGTTACACTGTTGAAAAGTTAAACATGGTGCCTGGATGCTGGAAATAGGGCTCGGAATGTACAGGAATTTGTTTTGAGTGACCCAATAAGTGAATAACTGTTCACCCTTTAGATAGCATGTTTTGAAATCTCACGGTTCCTGGTATAAGACCCAATACATATACATATCATTGCTTACCATACAATGTTCGCCGCACACCAGCATTACAGTGCAGATACACCCAGCAGGATTTGAGCAGCAGGAGTGCCAAGGATGAACATAAGTTTCTCATTACATTCTTGTAGCTTATTACTTGTCAGGAGTGTTGGAAGAGGAGGGTTGTTTATCACCATGTATGGTTGATTAAAGCACACAATAAATGGTTGTATGGTAGCTGAATACATAAAATGACTATTGAATGCTTCTAGATAGAAGTGTAATTCCATGCTAGGTAGAGGTCAGATTCAGAAATAAAATAAATATTTTTCCAACCTACCGACCCTCTTCTAAAATTCAGGCTCGGTAAAGGGCAAACAAACATATTTTTAATTTAGGCCTAAGATAAACAGTCTGCTACCCTTATAGAATGGATATCATATATATTTTGTATTATAGTTTTCATGCTGTATGTCTTCAAATTGAAGATTTTTTTGATCTCCTGAAATCAGGGTTTGTATATATTTTAAACTCCAATGATATTTTTCTGTACTTTCAGGACCAATGTATTTCAAAATTAGAGTCTTTAGGATTTAGAGTTGGACAAAGTTTAGTTGAAAGGTGAGCTATAACTTATAGTAACTATGGGTTATTAGTGTCAAATATGTTTGCCTTATATATAAATATAAACTTTAAGTCTTACAATAATAACAACTTGTGTGTGTCCTTACTTTATACTTTAAGTTCTGTTGTTAACTATGCTTTGCAAGTCAGTCGGTCAGTCAGTCGGAAGATAGTCCATAACCAAACCTTGTTGGACCAATAACAAGAGAACGATTTGGTCTAAGCTCCTCAGATTTGGTTGTCTGTTCAATCTCGTGTTGAGCAGTGCATCTAAAACTTGTGAAATGTGGGTATTAAGTTTATACTAATAATTTTTGCTTTTCATATGATAATAATGTCTTGGAAAGTTTGTTATTCTATGCATTAGGGATGGGTATTGCAGAAATTTGTATCACAATAAATTAATTGCGATATGCAACACTGTTTTGCAATACATATTGCGATATTTTGGTTTAAAACTCATGATTTATTAAGTATTCAAGCTTGGATTGTAATGAAAATATGTAGTTTCTATAATCATGTACATGATGGTATCTTTGTTTAAGCTATCACAAAGAAACTTATGAAAATATCAGGGACAAAAATGAAACTTCATGATGTTTAACATACAACAAATGTACCAGTACATATAAAACTCTCCTTTAACAAGGCAACACATACAGTCCTGATACAGTTACACATATAAAATATTTGTAACTTTTTTCCGGTTGAATTAGGCTACAGCTGATACATGATACACTACAAGTTGAAGTTGTCAATATAAATTTACTTTAAAAATTTTGCGATACGGGGTGGAACCGTACCGGTACGTATTGCATTTGGAATTTATTGCAATGTACTGGTATACTGGTGTTATCATGCATCACTATTGTGCAGCATTTGCTCCTAATTCTTTCCAATACAGTAAAACCTCACTTAGCAACCACCTCAAAATTATGACCTTGAAAGAACCACATAAGACATATTTTTGGAACATGTTTTCTGTATTTAAAGCCCCATTAGCTTTTTAGATATTAAGATTAAAGTAGGTCTTATTTTACCTAGAAAGATGTCTTATCAGTGAAGCTGACTTTTACTTGCAATAAAAACCTTCTGAAATTTTCTTTTTTAATCTCAAAGTACATTATAGAAGTGTAGCACAGTATTTTTCATTGATATTGCAAAAAATCAAAACAAGCATTGACAACATTTTTATTAGATGAGGCTAAAGAATGGCATGGCATTATGTAAATATTGTTTTAGAGCAAATGAAATATATTTCTTATATTTTTCTATCATTTTATCTGTTGTTCTGAATTCAAAAGCTAATGGGCCTTTAAACCTGATAATGAGACAACCTCAATATTAAAACCACCTCAACATTAGGACAGATTTATTTGTCCTTAAAGTGATGACTGGTCTTAATGTCAAGGTTTCAATAAACTTAGAATATTTGTCTTACAGATTTACAAAAGACTGCGGAAGATTTAAGGATGACTTAGACATAATGAAGTTTATTTGTAAAGACTTTTGGAATTCCGTGTTTAAGAAGCAGGTTGATAACTTGAGGACTAATCACCAGGTGGGTGTATTACTTTCTGACTTTTATTGTTTGTTACCCTGAAATATTGATTTTCTTTGATATAACTGAAAGAATTCAAAAGAGTTCAAGACAATTTAAATTTATGGTCAATAATATTGATACAACCATTTTGAGGTTTATTTATGTAAGATAAATATATATAGTTAAGCCTGTGTGAGCAGCCACCTCCAAATAAAGGCCATCCTCTGAATAAAGGCCATTCTTTTAAAAAATGCCATTGACCATTTAGAGAAAAATTGTCTCCAAATAAGGTCCACCTGTCAATAAAGGCCATATTTTGTCTTTCCTGAGGATGGCCTTTGTTCACAGGTTTGACTGTACTCCAGTCTTTCGTTGAATTTGTTCAAAGTAATGGAACTTTGCTTAAAGTGTACATGTTAAAGAAAGAAATCTGATACTTAGTGTGTTATTTCATGCAACAATGAATGGGTTTATAGTTTATACTATTTCTTCTTTGAACTTCTTCTTGTACACTGACTGGATGAAACTAAATGCTCAATTGCAGTACTGGTGTAAATTTTAGTCAGACTTCAAATAGTGTCCCTTCCAGATGTATTGGAGAAGCTATTGTTTGCTTAATTTGTGTGCTACTGCTTGAAAGCTTGACACTTCAGCAATTGTCTCATTTCAGGGTGTGTATGTTCTACAGGATAACAGATTTAGATTCCTTACACAAATATCAAATGGAAAACAATTTATGGATGCTGCACCAAGGGTTTGTTAGCTTTCATTTTGTGATCTTTCTAAAGAGCAAATCACCTTCTAATGCAAATTTAAGATAGTTCAGACATTTAGCCTGGGTTGATCTAATTGTTAAACCTGTCCCTTTGAGTTTGATACTATAATAATTCTATATTGGCGGGGGAGGGGGGGGGGGGGGAGGAGGGTTGGAACAATTCAATATATAATTGTATGTTATATAAAAATGGGATAGTCATGGATAAAAACTGTCGTAAAATTAAATTCAGTTTAATTGATTGACACAAAACTGAACTATAAAATATGTCCTGAACTTGTTCATGCATTCTTGACACAAAAAAGATATCTGCATAAATGTTTGCATTCTTTTCAGTATTTAGCAATGGCTTGTGGTATAATTCGAGGATCATTGGCTAATATTGGAGTTAATTCTATAGTAACAGCTGAAGTTAGTGCTATGCCAGCTTGTAAGTATCTCTTGTTAGATTGTTATTTTAACTGCTTTCTCCAAGATCAAATTGTTCTGATCTTGATTTGTATGGGTTACTTTTTTCAAAAACATCAGTTAAGTATTTAAAGTCAGTCCATGTTCTAAACAAAAAATGCTTTAATGCTGCTCTGTAGTAAATTGTTTTACATGTATTCAGCATGTAGCTGCTTAGCTTGTTTAAGGGATATAAGTTATTTATTACATTTTGATGATATTAAATTATTTTTGTTGAAGTCTTTATTCAATTGAGCCAATTGTTAATAAGGCAAAAATAAATGGCTTGAATTCTTATTTATAATCTTCAAAACTGATAATATAAGATTTGTGCTGAAATTGGTTTACTTTGATTCTTCGATAATTTGTTCTGTTACTGTGTTGCCATGTCCGTGGTGTGATTTTTCTTCCTCTTGGGAATTTCTATTTTCAGGCTTTCGTAGTTTAGATCCGGTTAAGATTTGCTAAAAAATTAGGTCTTTGCTTGATGATTAAGTTTCCTCCCTTTTTTTTTTTTTTTCTTATCCCTTTCCTGTGATAAGTCTTCATGATCTTAATTAATGATGAGTTAATTTCTTTTTTCAGGTAAATTTCAGATACAGATTCAAAGAACTTGATCATTTTGTGAGAATATTCTTTTCTGTGATTAAGATAACAATTCCAGAAGTCACCGGGACAAACCAGAGATAAATTACTGAAGTTTTCACTAGTGTTCTAAGCTGTGGAGAAACAATATTGACTAATCTAGTTAAATTATTATCCTAAATTATTTGTTCCTAGCACTTGCACTGGTTCTTAGAACTTGAAAATAACTTCTTTTCTGTCAAATTACTTGAATGTTTTTAAATTGTCATTCCTATTATAATACTAAAATTATGGATTGCAAGACAAGCAAACAAAATCCCTAGGTTACTCTATGTGATTCCACTTGTAAATTTTCAACAGCTGACTATACAATGGATATATTGTCCTGATTGAAGTCTGTATTCTACAGACACAAATTCTGACATTTTTGTTTATTAATGAATACAATAATAAGAAATGAATACTAATTCTTCAAAAACTTCCCTTACAGCAGTCTTTGAATAAGTGGGTTGCCCCCTGCCCAAAAGGATTTTTTCCTTCTTTATGTGTTTCGGGGAGGACAACCTAGTTTTAGAGAGTTTCCTTCATAAAGTATATAGTCGGGCAAACCTGTCACAATAAATTAATTCTAAGACTGTTACAGTGTTTATAGGTATGAGACAGATTATCATTGTAACAAATGGGTTATGGTTTCTTAGAGTACTTTGTTTTATTTAATCATGAATTAATTTGTTCAAATTTATCATATGTGCACTCTGGTCAGTGTTAGTTCCGTACAAGTCTTTTGAATAACATGAAAAACATGAATATCTAAGTATGGAATAATTTTTGTTTGCTCTTGCTGACATCAGTCAGAGTCTGTTAGTGGAATTATGTTGTATTACATGATACAGTGGATTTATCTAGTTCGAAACAATCAGACTAATATCATTCCATATGAGTTCTACTTGCTGTGTATGAGTTTGGTACTGTTATATTATTGTGATTTGTTTCATTTCTTCTTCTCTCATTTTTCCTTGGAGTGGATTATAATGTGCTAGCTACTAATTGTAAGGTCATAGGTTCGAATCTCGACTCTCTCTTTCAGTTTTTTAGAAACGCATCTTCAGTTTCCAAATTACAGAGCTAAGAACTGTGTATAGAATATCACAGGAAATAGATGAGGCATATATCGGTGCTTTACACTGGGTGCGATAAAGAACAAGGAAAAACTATTCAAAATAAGAGTAGGAATATAAATGACCAGTTATCCTGTATCTTCTCTCCCCACACTTTGGGTAGGTTCCGAGATGAACAGTCTGTGAAATTAGCCGTGGTCCTGTTGTTCGGAACAAGCAGTTTTTCATTCGGACAACCAAAATTTTGGTTCGGAAAACCAACTTTCCATTAACAAATCATATAAAAAAACAGTTAAATTTTCAGTTTCGGGCAACCACTTTTCAAACCTTAATTTCACAGACTGGATGAACATACCTCTTGAGTAGGTGGCTAAACAACAGAAATACATGTACATATTCTGTGAATAACTTTATATGCTTAATATTTCTTGGATTCTTTATTGTTTTTGTGTTTGGATTGCCAAAGTATAATAACCAGGTACATGAGAGGTACTTGAATGATTTTAAGTAATACTTCTGAGATACATCTTCTGTTGTTTATTCTGACAGTGTGATTGCTATAGAATCATACAGACTCTGATGCTGGAATTTTTCATCCTTCTTGAATACTGAGTCTCATTGCCATCCAATTAAGATAAAAAAGGACCAAATTTATGTATTTTTCTTGCCTAAAATTGAATTTTGTAAGTTAAAGCTTTAAGCATATGAGTTTTTAAACTGGGGATGTAATTTTGTTCTGTGTCGTCATCCTTCAAAAAATGTTGGTTTGGAAGTACGTAACTCATTACGAAATCCCAGAACCCTCGATATTTACAATCTTTATTCCAGCTTCATGTTTCTGGTACAAGTATATAATGTTAATCTACCCATTGTTAAAAGTTTGGGCCGGGTAACTGAAAAGCAACATTTTTTAAGGATGACCTAAGTGGTTGAAAATTATCTTTCTGATTTCTCTGTCAACAGTAGAGCCTATGTTGATGTAATATTACCCTATGAATGAGT